>WBMZ01006834.1:29270-74335 GCA_013400975.1 Atrichornis clamosus | reverse complement strand
TCCTTCCGCGGGGGCGGCCCCGCGCCCGCCTGCGCCGCCCCCGCTGGAAGGGATCGGGGCGATCCCGCGGGCGCGGGGGGTGCGGAGCGCGGGGCAGCGCTGGGACCCCGGCGCCCTCCCTCCCGCCGGGGATGCTGGCGCCGGCTGCGTCTGCCGAGGGAGCGTCCCGCCTACCCCGGCGGCGTGCTCCCCGCGCAGGGATCACGGAATCGTGGGGTGGTTTGGGTTGGAAGGGGCCTTAGTGATCATTTAGTACCAACCCCCCTGCCGTGGGCAGGGATGACTTCCACCAGTCCAGTTTGCTCAGAGCTCCATCCAGCCCGACCACGGGCACTTCCAGGGATCCAGGGGCAGCCACAGCTTCTCTGGGCAACCTGTGCCAGGGCCTCCCCACTCTCACAGCAAAGAAGAGAACCACGGGTGTATCCAGCAAACACCTGGGTTTGTGTCCCGCAGTTTTCTAGGGCTGCTCTCACACTGTGAACAAACCTCCACCCACTTCAGGTAACTTTGCAGCACCTTTAGCCCCTCCTCGCTGATGAAGTCTGTGGGGAGGTGTCTTTGCCACTGCTTTCCCACTCTCAGGCTTGGCTGAAAATTGGCCAGCAGCTCCCACATTCCTGGGAAGGAAGGGCAGGTGCCAGGTGAACAGGCAGGTGTACACCTTCAGACATCAACAGGCACTTTACTTAAACCTTCTTTGCTAAGAAAACCTGGCTGAAAAGCAGAGCCCAGAAGTCCTTTGCCAGACATCATGATGATCGTCCTTTCCAGCCCACTCCACTTTATGCTTCACCTTTTGTATCTGCATTGTGATAAATTACCCATATTACAAACTTTTGCACCCAGTCAGTGGGAAGCAGAATGGGATTGTGGCCCTACAAGTAACATAAATAAAAACAATTTGCACTTTCAAAAGTCATACCACTTTCTCTGTAATTTTTCTTCCACCGCCCATCTGTGCTCTGTGACCACAGATCATCAGTGATCTAATTTTTTTCTCCAAGACAAAAGTAGTATTTTAAATCAGCTTTAGCTTGTAAAATCTCCTTATTTGCATTTCCTTTCTCACCTCACCCTTTCTTCACACCTTCCTACATTTCCTAATGTACTTTCTGGGAACCTTTTTTTTTTTTTTTCCTCTCTCTGTAATCTCATCTGAGCCCCTGCGCTTGTGTGCTGGATGTATTATATCATGTTAGACTAAAAAATGACTGTGTTCTAGTTCCTTAAGTTATTTTCCTTAAAAGGGAACCTCACTGAAAAGAGCAACATGAGGCCTCTTCTTCCTTGGAGATTTGCACTGCTATTCTTCCTACAAACTACTGTTCTTTAAATCTCTTCCCTTGTGCTAGGACCAAAATCTACTGCCACAGGATCTGTTCTCCAAGCTGAAGCTGCTTTTCTGGAGCCTGCTCCCCTTGCTACTCATTTTTCATGCTTTCATTTGCCAGCACGACAGGAAATCTGGGCACATTCAAAATGGAGAAAGGGTTCATGTGAAATGAGGATCTGTATGATCTTATCCTTTCTGACTTCATGATCCTGACACAATGTGATGTGTTATGGGCCCTTTTAACTCTATTAATTGCTAAATATTTCAGGAGAAGCAGCATATGAGTGGTTAGGTTGAGCTTGGAACCATAATAGCATCATTTAATTGCACAAACCCTTGTGCTTTCCAAATGGCACTTTTTCTCTTGGGGCACAAAAACTAAAATGGCTCCTGAACAGGTGCACAAATAATTATTTTATACTTAGCCTGCTGTCCCCCTTCAATCTATCTGTCTCAGCCGCTGTTCACTCAATGTCAGCTCCATGAATCTCCCTGCAGAGCCTCTCAGAGTGTATTAATACTTATGTTAAGACACACAGAAAAGATTCCTGCTGCTTCCTTAAGGTCCCAGGCAAATGCCTGACTGGTGTGTTGCTGAGATTCCCTTTCCCTTTCCAATCCAGTTGAAGGCCAAAGCAGAACTTGAAGTGGCAGTCCCTAAATCTGCTTGTTCAGGGTGCTTTCAGTTGATGGGCTTTGACTCAGACATCCCTCCCACCTCCCTTTGGGCACACAGTCCCAGAAACAATCCGACTTCCCCAGACTTGTGCTTTGCCTGAGGGAACAGTTTATGTCAGGGACCGAAGTTTACATCAGCTTGAGGTTTTTGGAATTGGTTTTGGATGGTTAAACAATAGGAAAAGTAGAGGAATGGAGGGGATTGGTACACCCTACTTTAGATGCCAAATCTTGGGCTTTTACATGAGGAGTCTGCTCTTCTTAGGTCATTGAGGAGAGGATCCCATGGAGGCCAGAACACCTAAAATAAACTTCAGTTCTGACTTGCCCTCTGGAGGGTTTTACTCCCCCAGGCCTCCTGTTAATGGTCTGGGTGTGATGCAGAGAGATTACGTGCAGATAAACTGCCTGAACAAGGATCTGACACGTCATTAACCCCTCCAGTCTTCATTTTTCCAAAGCAAGAGGGCATTTAGACACGGAGAAACCACCTGCCACCACATCCCTAGGGGTGATTTTGGTGGGTGCTGCCACTGCCGTTTCAGTGAATCTACAACTCCCAGTACAAAATGTGAGTGCAGGTAACATTCCCATCACCCAATCCCACCGGCTTGTGTGGATCCAGGAGATTGAATTCAGAATCACAGAATCACTGAGGTTGGAAAAGATCTCCAAAATCATCAAGTCCCAGCCGTGCCCCATCCCCACCTTGTCCCCAGCCCAGAGCTCTGAGTGCCACGTCCAGGCCTTCCTTGGGCACCTCCAGGGATGGCGACTCCACACCTCCCTGGGAAAATGCAATCCCACACAGAACAAACAGCATTTGAAGTCTGATAAAACTGAGCCAGAGCCACCGGTTCTTTCCTTCAGGTTCTGGAATGTTGACTTTTCCTGGTTGTACATCCCTCCTTACCTCTGCATGGGATGAGTAGTTAAATAGTAGCTTAAAAGTAGTAGTTAATAGAAGTAGTAGTAAAGAGTAGTTAAAAAGCAGTAAAACAAAAATGTGCCTGCTGAAAAATTTTGGCCACAGTTTAATTTTGGCCTGAGTTTTAATTATTTTAAAGACTCTGAGTTTTTATCCTGTCTCAAAGGATGGCTGCTTATCGGCAAGACAAGAATTTTCCAATGTGCTCAAAATTACAGCACTTACCTGGAGATATCAAAATCAGTCCTGAGCACATCAAAAATCATCCGTTTTTATGACTAATAAGTACGCTTCGACAGTCCTATGGCTGGCTGATCCTCACCTGTGGCTCTTAGCTCCCATCACAACCCAAAAACTCATGAAAATTAAAAGTTGGGCTCAGTCTTGGAGGTCTTTTCCAAACTGAATGATTCTGGGATTCTGTGATCGGGCCTGGGGGTGTTTTGGTGCACAAAGGGAACAAATCATCTGGCAGTTTAGAGAAGCCTTGCCTCGAGCCTCCTTTGCTCCTCCTCTTGTTATTACACTTCCCCTGCCTGGCCTAGAAAGTGTAAGTCTAGATATTGCCTCAGCCCATATGGCAGCACTGAGGGATTTAATTTTCTTTTTTTGCACCACAGCAAGGAAAGATGTGGTTGGAAATGTCTGCTGAAAGATCAGCTAAAACAGTTTTGGTTCACACAACCTGATAATATTGTCGAAGGGTCAACATTTGCTAATCTAAGGGTAATTTTAAATTCCTCAGGAGGTTTGATGGCACGTTGGAGTTGGGGGGAATTTTGCAGAGCAAGCCATTAGGAACTGAAGGGAAGATAAGGAGAGACCAGTGGGTGGAAGCTGTCTGGTTTTGTTTTCTGGCAGGAAGAATACCAGAGGGAATTCTCTTTCCCAGCCTACCACCCCCATTTTTTTCCCTTATTTGCACATCAATGCCTGATTTTTTGGTGTCTAACATTTCCATGATGCAATCTGGTAAACCTGGCCCAGATGTTTTGAAAACCTGCCTGATATTTCAGATTGCTTTTCTCTGCAAAAACTCCTATTTCTCTTGCTAACCTTCCCATTTCTGGATGTCAAGATAGCAAATGGCTATAAATACGGAGTTAGGTGTCACAGCTGCCAAAATTTATTATGGAGAGGTTGGCAATAACCTTCTCCCCTTTGCCCTTTATCTATCATCTGTATTTTGCAGGGTGAAGTCTATTTTTCCTGATATTTTTGGATAGAATCTGATACAACAAAGAAACTTTCCTGTCTGCAATCGAGTACTTTTGTAACAGGGGAACAAAACAAAACAAATAAGTCAACCTAAAGCTATTGATCTTCATGGAGCATTATAAAAGCTGCTTATGTAAAGCTGTTTTGCAACCAGAGACGCAATGGCAAGCTGGGAATTTTGCTGCACGCAGAAGCAAAATCTCCCCATCTTTCCCACAGCATCCCATTTGCTGTGCAAATATTCTTCCCAGAGAATGCAGCTTTGTGTTTTCCCAGTATTCTTCTTCCTTTGCAAACTGCAGGGCACACGCCAATCACTTGATGCTTTTCTGTTTCCTCACGTTAAATTTGATTAAGCAAGGCCTGTTGGTTTTAATCCCCTTCTACTCTTTTTATGAGCAATCATCTCAACTCTTTAAATCTCAAGGGACTCCCTTCAGTTCTCTTCTTTGGATGCGATTTCTTAATCAATCATCAAATTTAGCTTTCAACAGGTACATTTTTGTTATGTAGGCCAGGTTGAATACTGCATTTGTGGCCTTACTTTTATATTTTATAGAGCAGCCACAGAATACAGAATCTCAGAACCCTTAGGGTCAGAAGGGACCTCTGGAGATCCAGTCCAACCCCCAAAGATCCTGGTCTAGTCCTTCACTGCTTCTCTGTCACTGCATCTGCTCTTTCCTCTCTCTTTCCTCTGCCTCCTTTTCCTACTTCAGCCTCCCATTTCCTGAAAATTCATTCATAAAACTTCTCATGTCTGTTCTGCTGTTCCGGATTAGGAGCACAGGCCTGGAAACAACGGGCAGGGTGATGGGATCATGTCTGCACTGTGCTGTACAGTTCCTTCCTTCCAGAGATTCCTGTGATTTCTGTTTAATAGAAACCCAACCTGATAATTTATGGAGGGGTTTTTTTGTTGTTTGGGTCTTGGGTTTTGTTTCTTTGTTTGTTTTAATTCCTGCTACAACTCCTGAGGAATCACTCACTTCTCTAATGCTTAGAAATTCACTTTAGCACAGCACTTTGCTTATCTAGTTGAATTTTTTTTTTTGTTCCTGCAGCGATTTTCCCACTAATTTAAAATCACAATTACCTCCTTTTCTCCCTTTCCTTCATCTGAACTAAATATTTATAGTGAGTAACTCAATCCCCTCTCTGCCTTTATTTTCCTAGAGTTAAACTGGACCAATTCTTGCTATTTTCCCCTTGTGCCATGAGCACTCCTTATCCCCCTGCTGGTCCTCCTCTGTACAATATCAGTTCCAATTCATCTCACTGGTGCAGAAGGAACCAGAACTGTGACAGTATTACTGCAAAGGGCTCATCAGTGTCATGTACAACAGAAACAATATTCCCCTTTCCCTACAGGAACCATCCCAGCTGATGGGATGTAGGATCACATTTACTTCTTTGCAGTTATATTGCACTCATGGCTCTGTTATCCCCTGACTGAGGAAGACTCAGTCAATTCCTTCTCTTTCCTTGTCAGTCCAATGATGTTCATAACTGAGGGCAGGAATTTCTCTTTAATTCATGACTCTGCACTTTGTGCTGTTAAATTCCGTGCCATACCTATTGCCTGACTCCAGTTTTCAAGGACCAGGATATTCCCAGGCTTCCTGTTACACAGTGGGGCCTCGATGTGGGTAATGGACACATTTCACAGGTACTGTCAGACTCTGAAATATAAAATGGTCTTGGCCATGTGGCCCCTCCTCTGTTTGGCCTGGTTCAAAAAGAAAGGAGAAAACTGGCTTCAAAGGCAAAAGCTAAAAGTGTGAGGAGTCTCATTGCTCCGAATCGAAAATAAGGTATTGAAAATCATAGACTCATAGATTGGTTTGGGTGGGGAGGGACCTTAAAGATCATCCCATTCCACCCCCTGCCATGGGCAGGGACACCTCCCACTATCCCAGGCTGCTCCAAGCCCCGTCCAACCTCGCCTTGGGCACTTCCAGGGATCCAGGGGCAGCCACAGCTTCTCTGGGCACCCTGTGCCAGGGCCTCCCCACCCTCCCAGGGAACAATTCCTTCCCAATATCCCATCTAATCCTGCCCTCTGGCAGTGGGAAGCCATTCCCTGTGTCCTGTCCCTCCATCCCTTCGAAATTGTCTCTCTCCATGTTTCCTGTGGGTCCTTCAGGCCCTGCAAGGCCACAGTGAGGTCACCCCAAAGCTTCTCCTCTCCAGGCTGAACAATCCCAGCTCTCCCAGCCTTTCCTCCCAGCAGAGATGGTGACTCCTTCCTGCTGCAAAATCCGTGTGATTTTGTGGTCCTGGCTCCAATTCTGCAGTTGTTTCATGGCAGAACTGACTGGCTGTGTCCACAGGACATTCCTTTGCCATTAATAATTCCATAATTCACTATTACAAACTCAAATTGGTGTCAGAGAGGAAGAGGCCGTACCTCGCATAAAAAGCTGACTGAAGGCAAAGGAAGGCTTGTGTTGGGCTGTGGGTAGGAAATGATGCTCAGCACCCTTTATTGTGGTGGGAAACCTGGTTTCTTGCCTGGGGTGAATCCTGGCAGGGCTGTGAAGGCTATGGAAGCTGAAAGGGCAAAAAGGCTTAGGGAACACCCTCAGTTATAACAGCAAACAGGAGCACTTGCTTCTCCAAAGTGATGATTATAAATGGCTCAATTAAGTAAACAAAGAAGCAGTTAAAAAAACCCAGCACTGACAGATATTAGATAATAAAATTAATTATAAACAGCAGCAAAAATGCAGCAAGTACGGACTAATCAAAATACTTAATTAGGCTTTGCAGTAGCTACTTTTCTCCCTACCACTGTTTATTACAATTTTATCTGGGGGTTGGTGTCTTTGGTAAGGCTCCAAAGTGTATAATAACTAGTTTAAAAGCCTTATGCTCCTACAAAATAATAATATTTTGAAACATGGGGCATTTCAGGCTGATTTAGCACAGATTTTGCCCTGAATGGAGAGCTCTGAAGGCTAAAGTTGCCTCCCTCTGTTCTGTACCTGTTGTGGTGTTCAAGGGGCTTCAGGTATTTCTAAATCTGTTAATTCTTGGCCTGACAGCTGCCATTTGGGTCACTGCAGGTGTCTTCTCCAAGGGTCAGAGGTAAATTGATACTGCATTGAAGGAGTTAAAGATCTGTATCAGTAAAAGCAGATCTGTGTGCAGAAAACAAACTAAAGAAGCCGCTGGCAATCTGGTAAAAAGGAGCCATAAATTGTAATGATATATTGTCGTCCTTTGAGGTAAAAAGTTTAAAAAAAAAGGAAAAGAAAGAAAAAAAGACAGCAGAAGTGAAAAAATTATTACAGGGGTTGTCTGTTCTAAAGCAACATTGTGTCTGTTCAGATATAAATGACAGAGAAATGGGAAGATCTAAATTTAGAGCTTGTATTTGAAAAAAAATAAATATCAGTTGTCTTTAATTGTTTCATTCCCAGATACCGCTTGATGTGAAACTTCATGGATGTTAAGAAAAATGATATTTTGGTTACCTGGAACAGATTTCCAGTGGAGTTACTTGTTCTGTTCCATGTATGCCAAGGGATCTGTAGTCATTAACGTCACTGGAGGATCTGCCTTCGCCAGAAAGTGCTCAGGCAAAAAAAACCCAGACAGCTGAGTTTCATAAAATTCACAGATCCAGTTCCATGGAGATGTCAGAGCAAGAAAATGGATGAGTTAAAAATGATCGTAGCGCAAAATTACCATTTTTATTTTTGCTTGGGAAACAACAAAAAACTACGTGCATCTTGCTTCTGGGAAAGGCAGACATTATAAATACAAAATTATAAATGCTGCATAAAAATAAAGCATTCACAGCCAGTTTGCTTTTGTACAGTGTCTACAGCCAAAACTCAGTAGCCAATGTTGTGAGATGTACTTCCAACAGAGAAGGCCACTTAAAATTCAGGAAGTAATGTGATTTAATAAAACACAGAGGGACACACTCCTACTTTCATTTTCACATATGAATATGAACCGCAGAAAAAACCAAAAAAGCATGTAATCACTCAAGCTTTCCATTTCACAAATAAATTCTAACCAAAACCACATTACTGGGCTTGGGAGATTCCTATTTGGCTGGCACAGGCAGTTTCAAAGGAAGCAAGGATCACAGGAACAATTCCAGAAGCTTGGATCGTACTGTGGGCAGCCAGTTAATAAATAATTGTGAACATTCCAACCACACACGTGCACACACACAAACATACAGAGTGAGATCCTGGCTTTATTAATGTCAATAGTAATTTTGCCTTTTATTTCCAGAGGGTTAAGACTGCACCCAGGAGGTTTATACCCTCCAGCACTTCCCACTCCTAAGCGGTGATAAGGGCTTATAATTTAATTTCTGTCACAGCAATAACATGGAAAAGCAACTCTCCTTCCCTGAGCACACTTTTTATTGCACCACAGGCTCGCAAAGAGGAGCCTGAATAACCATAGATCCAAAAGCTCTCCAAACCTGAGAGATTTGTGGACGTTTCCTGGTGGAAATGGTTGGTTTAGTGACGTGGGTGGAGTGGGAGCTTCAGCCAAAGTTTATTAGAGAATCCCAGTCACTGAGTCACAAAGTGCAGAAAGGACCCCCTGCCTTTCTAAACTTCTCAGAGAAGAGTCTGAGGGGCTGGATCCAGTCCTAGCCCTGGACTTTGTCGACAATTTAAGTTTTACAACTTTGTTCCACTGGTTTTAATGCTGGCAAACCAGCTACATTTATAGAAAAATGAATTATTTATGACAAATGATTAGACAACAAGAAGTCAATCAGAATTATTTACAACACATATAAAAGCTAAAACTACTAGTAGTGTATACTATAATGTAGCGCACTTTATTAAAGCAATTCTATTAAAGGTAGCAAAAAGAAACAATTATTAAGTAGAGAGGGATGTAGCTCACCCATATCAACACTAGTGGGCAAATCTCTTTCTCTTAACCTCGAGGAGAATCCTTGGTGGGCGTCCCCAGAAATCCCCGGGGAGGAATCTCCACGCGCAATCCAAGAAGGAATATTTTAGAAAACCTTCCAGATGGAAAGAGGGCTGCACTTTTATAGTGTAGAGGGCTTGACTGCCAGTCCTAGGACTCCAGGTCAGTTTAGCAGCTTATCTGCCAAACCTTTGCCTCATTATCAGGATGTTAATTCAGGGTTAGTTGCCAGAGTGAGTTTTAGCATCACCCAACACCAAAACAACACGTGACCCCCTCTCCATCCACCCTGATATATTTGCAAACAGGCCACTGTCCGAGTTGCTTGATCACATTCCAGGGCAAAGCATCCAGGACAGAGAATCCCAACAGAGTTAGTAGGGCCAGAGCTGCAGCCACACGTGGAGCAAGTGGTCACCTGGGTGGGGGCACAGCCACAGCCTGGCTGAGGAGCAGCAGGGACAGGGCAAGGGCTGGATTCCTGTTGCTTTATCTAGGCCAGCCACAGAGCTGACCTGGTTTTGTGAGCAGATCGATGTTGTAACACAACAAAAACACAGGCAGAGGGTGGCACAAACTCCTTCCCGTGGAGAGGACATTTTCAGTGAGTCTTCTCATGTTCATTCTGGCATGAGCTGAGTTAAACCAGAAAAAAACAACCAAAAAAGTGGGTGTGGAAATATTGCAGCATCAGGAGTAGGCAGTGTGAGATTGCCCTCTCAGTGTAAAATGTAAACAGGTGGCACCCAAGTTTGCCAGTTCTATTTTGTATTGCACAGCAAAGAGAAGGTTGGTGGTTTTGTTTTAATCAAGTCCCTCTCCAGGACTTAATGTGAGGTAATACATAATAGATAAAGTTTCCATGGGAAAAACAGCTGGTTGAAAGGAATAAGAAACAAGCTGGAAATATTTTTACTGGTAACTCACCAATTCAAAACCAGTCCATGTTGGTTGCTATCAAAAGTTGCCACCATCTGTTGTTTGGTGGCCTTGGAGAATGAGCTGAGGCTTGATCAGTCTGATGCAGAATTCCCAGGAAAAGGGACTTGAGTGTGTCCAGCAAAGGGCAATGGGGCTTGGGAAGGGTCTAGAGAAGAAATTATATGAGAAGAGGCTGAGGGAGCTGGGGTTGTTTAGCCTGGAGAAAACCAGGATCAGGGAAACTTTCTTGCTCTCTACCTGAAAGGAAGTTGTAGTGACGTGGGGGTTGGACTCTTCTCACAGAGAACAAGTGACAGGATGAGAGGACACGGCCTCAGGCTGTGCCAGGGGAGGCTCAGGTTGGACACCAGGAGGAATTTCTCCATGGAAAAGGTGGTCAGGCCTTGGCAGGGGCTGCCCAGGGAGGTTTGGAGTCGCCATCCCTGGAGGTGCCCAAGGAAGGCCTGGACGTGGCACTCAGAGCTCTGGGCTGGGGAGAAGGTGGGAATGGGGCACGGCTGGGACTCCATGGGCTGGGAGGGCTTTTCCAACCCAAAACACCCACTTCTTACTGCTTTTGCTCACTACCTTCACTCCTGCCCCTCTGCTGGCTTTTCTCTCTCTCTAATACTGAGCCACGTGTCTTCCTGGCTTTGCTTTTTCCCAGCATCCTCATCCCTCAGAGGGAACCCTGTAAGGTCTTATAAAAAACCCCAGATATCTCTAAGCAATCCTCTGGTAGCCCTGCCAAATGTTGGGCAGTGGCCTGAAGCAGTCTGGGTTTCTCCAGCACTCCGCAGTTTAAGCTGCCAATAATTTAGTGGATTCTTCCTGATTTGCCAGGGTCTAAATTACTTCCCTTCTACTGCAGCTCAAGCACTGAAAAACAAACAGTTTTCAAGCAAAGAAGGAACTACAACTGTTGTGGCTTCTGCACTCCCCTCTGCCCATTGAATGTTTTAAAAATTTAGCAAGGGGTGAAAAACACTACATTGAACTAAACGGTCAGGATTTCTGCTTGAATTGAATAAGTAAAACTGCTGAAATATGAGAGTATGAAGGCCCTTCCACTGGAAATGCTCTTTAATCCACACAGTTTTTTTAAAGAAAGACAATTTCCATCTTGCTGCACGGGATCAAATAGAAAGCCAGTTGAATAGAAATAGAAAGTTAATAAAAAGAGTCTCATTTACTTAATAGGTTTCAATCAGGTCCTTTGAGATTACTGATGGTTTTGAGAGGGAATTTGCAGTCTTCTGTCTCAACAGCATGTCCTGTGTCTCTGAGGGATCTGGGCTGAGGCCAATTGTGTGAGATTCAACAAGGCCAAGGGCCAGATCCTGCCCTGGGGTCACAACAACCCCCTGCAGCTCCAGGCTGGGGCAGAGGGGCTGGAAAGCTGGAAAAGGCCCTGGGGGTGCTGGTGACAGGGGCTGGACACGAGCCCAGGGGGGCCCAGGTGGGCACGATGCCCCTGGGGCCTGGCCTGGATCAGGAATGGGGTGTCCAGCAGGAGCAGGGCAGGGATTGTCCCTCTGTGCTGGGCACTGAGAGGCCCCTCAGGGCTGTGTCCAGTTCTGGGCCTGCAAGAGAGGCCGTGAGGGGCTGGAGCCTGTCCATGGAAGGGACCCGAGCTGGGAAGGGGCTGGGAAACTCCTGAGGGAGCTGGGAAAGGGGCTCAGCCTGGAGCAGAGGAGGCTCAGGGGGGCCCTTCTGGCTCTGCACAAGGCCCTGACAGGAGGGGGCAGCCAGGGGGAGTCGGGCTCTGCTCCCAGGGAACAGGGACAGAAGGAGAGGGAATGGTCAAACCCCCAAATTTCCAAGTTTCCTGCTGAAAACCTGCATGGATTTGGACACATTGAGGTAGTTCTAGTTTACCTCCCGCTGACTTGAAAACCCAGTTTGGTGTGTGGATGGGCCAACTGTGCAGTTTGAGTGGAATTTTAACTGGTCCTCACTTTGTGAAAGGTTCTGTGGTTGAGCAGGAAACACTTTTGATCAGAGGCCCTGCTGCAGACCTGCCTCTGCAGGGAGGTGGGCGCGAATTGGTTGGATTATAAATCTCCCGTCCTGACCTCAGTGACCACTGGCTGAGGGTTAATGGCTGATACTAATTAGGGAATGTTTGGACACAGTTGCACGACAGGCTCTGCCTGTCATTTGCATCACAGCCGACAACTAGGTTTGCACTCAGTGGGACGAAAAAGACTGATTGTCAATTTATGGAGCTTTTCAACTCCCAGTCATTGCTAGAAACATATTAACTCTCCTAATGAGCTGGGGATGAAACCCTGTGTCACTTGTTACAAAAGGTCCTCTCAGTGGCCTGGGGAGATCAGCAGAACTGTGCAGTTCCTGCTCTTCCCTGTCTCCTTTTTGTGAACTGTCAGCATTTCCCCTCTCCCTTATGCGGTCATCTTTTTTATGGTTTATATTGATTCCTTTGACTGGTTGGCTATGTCTAACTCTCCTTGAAAAAGTGTTTCTTCAGTGGGGTTGAGATGAGTTAAATACAAAGGATTTATGACCTTGCTTATTTTTTTATCAGTTCCTTGGAAGATTTATGTAGTATTTTATCATCTCTGAAATGCTCTTGCTTGTTGATGGGGGAAACCTCTCAGGCCACTGGATCTTGACTGTCCATAAGGTGTTTTTTTCCCTCTAACCTGACAGAACTCTGCAAGAAAATGGGTTCAGAAGTTCACCTGTACTTTTTGTCTCCATTCCTGGTATAGAAAGGAGGAACTGCTTAATATAGAAATGTCAGGAAAATATGCTACTATAGTAAAATAATGGTTTATTTACATAAACTAAATAGCACAAGTTATTAAATATTAATATACAAAAAATTATAATTCAACATGCACTTGCATACTGATACACAGATATATAAAATCCCCACCTCCTGCTTATATAAATAGTTAGATCTTTGATTCTCTTTGAAACTTTGGAGGTTCAAACCCAGCTTTAAGTTCTTCCAGCTCTGATTTGCTGCTGCTGTTATTTGCAGCACCATTTTTACTTCAGTAGAAGACATTTTGGCTTTTGGCTTTTGCGCTCTGAAAATGCTGACTGTTTTCCACTTCAGACTTACTGTTGAGGCTTGAGGTGTCCAAATAATGTTAAAAACAAAGCACTGGCTTGGAAGATGGAGGAAGACAGCCTGAACTTGTGCACCTTCTGTGCTTGTGACTCTGTGTCTACTCTGTGAGTAAATGATGGCAGCTTGCTCAGCACAACCGGCTCCCCATTTTCTCCCAGTTGTACCATTTTCTGTCAGCCAGTCATTAAAATCAGCAGAGCTCTGGTGACGTGCTGAACTGCTGGGGACACAGAGACAGAAGACATGCAAATATTGAGGGAGTCTTAAGTCACCATTTCTCAGAGTCTGTTCATTTAGAAACCAAACTCTTACACTGAATAGTGAAATCCTGCTCCTTGGGAGACTCTTTTCCTGAAGGCTGGCAGAGGTACCTCCACCCTGCCGTGGTGGCTTTCTGTCCCTGTTAGTTATAAATGAGGATACTTTGATCTTAGTCATGCTGTGAATGTGCTCTAGGATGGCTCTACTTGGGCCTGGACCCCCTGATCCTCTGTGGGCCTTCCCAAGCCTCATACATTCCGGGATTCTCTGGGACTCCTGAATTGTGTTTCCAGCCCTGTCACTCATTTGATGTGTGACCATGAGAAAATTGGATCTTTTGGAAAGGAATTGCTCAGTCAGGAGAAAGTCTCCTGTGTGGTGCCCAGGCTAAGGCTCAGCTTTACCCTCAGCTGGTGCTGAGCCCCCTCAGGCCCGGCTTTGCCAGGCAGGTGGCTCTATGTAGGTTTGAGCTGGAGACAAATCCCATCTGCTCTGCCAGCAGGTGACTGGAGCAGACACATGGGAGGGACACCAAGCCTCTTATTTGCTGGGTGTCAGGCTCGTGTGTGACAACTTTGGGACAGCAGATGGATGCGCTGCAGATGGATGGCTTAGGAAAAGCTCGTGGAGCCCATCAGGCAGGAGCACGTTTGGGTGCCCTGCCCAGCTCTGGGAGGAGATGGAGTTTGTCTCTCAGCCTTCTGAGCTGGTTTGCAATGAATTTGTCCCTGAATACATTTCTAAGGGCAAATGGTTTGTTTAGGGTTTGCCAATTTGCCTTTCAGCTTAGCCCTAAAGCCACTCGTAGGCAACCACAGAGGCAGAGCCCTGACACGCTATGGAAATGCATCGTAGTGACAGGACACAGGGAATGGCTTCCCACTGCCAGAGGGCAGGGTTAGATGGGATATTGGGCAGGAATTGTTCCCTGGGAGGGTGGGGAGGCCCTGGCACAGGGGCCCAGAGAAGCTGTGGCTGCCCCTGGATCCCTGGAAGTGCCCAAGGCCAGGATGGACGGGGCTTGGAGCACCCTGGGATAGTGGGAGGTGTGCCTGTCCCTGTCCCATCCTGGAACTGGGTGATCTTTAAGATCCCCTTCCAACCCAAATCACTCTATAATTCCATGATTCCATGATCTTAAGCACTTGTATAAACATCTCTCACTTACAAAACAGGCAGTGAAGTGAAGACTGCTTACGTGTGTGCTTATAATAAACTTTTCTCTGCCTATTTTAAGCAGAGTATTTGAAAAAAAAAATGTAACTTGTAAAACTTTGTGCTTTCTATCCAACATTTTCTGGTGCAAAAGGTTAAAGGAAAAGCATATTATTGTTTTCACCTTCACTGGACACGTTTGCAAACAATCACATATGTTGAAGGGATTTTGGTGCCAGCTGTAGTTATACCAAATGATACAATATTTCATAAATAAGCTGTCACTTATTCAGCATCTTTATTTAGAGGTGCTAAACAAGAGACTTCTTCTCCCCGCTTGGTGGAACACGCATGGAGAGAAAAATGTGAGCAGTGTAACCCATGGAATCACTGCACTTCTCAGGGTTGGTTACAAAAAAAAGTCCTGCAACCAAACAGCCGAGCTCAGGGACTTTTCATGCTTTTAAAAGGAGACCTGTGTGGGTTTGTCAGGGTCAGACTGGGCCCTGACTCTGGCTAGTACTGATTCAGCAGCAGCTGGAGTGAGTCGCTCAGAGGTCAGGCTTTGGTTCACTGTGGGATTGCACTTCTGACTCTGACTTGGGAAAAACAAGACAAAATTAGGTGTTTGTTTTCGCAAACCCAAGACACACATGTAAATATAGATGAATAATACACAGTGGTGCTTTCAGAATATCACAGCTGATATCTCTGCTTCAAAGGCATGTGCAGAATTTATATCCCCTACTATTCCATATATCTTCATAGAACAGCCTGCTTGAAATATGATTTAAAAACCATTTAAAAATTAGGGCTTTTTTTTAAATTGAAAGAATTTTATATCAATTGAGGTATGAATGTAGCCAAAATAAACTGTGTTAATACTCAGCATTGGGCTTGATTTTTTCACGACTTGAATTACAGAGGAATTTATGTTCAGCCTGTTTTTTCTGTTAATTACTTTTTGCGTATAACATGAGAGCTCCTCATGAGTCAACTGCTCGCAGGGCTGTATGTAATATAAACAGAGCTCTAGGCACTGAATTGGTAAACACTGCCACAACTTTGCACCCTTTCCTTCCATCTCCCCAGCCTTGAATTCCTCTGCGCACACACAGGAGGCTCTCCAGAAATCTCCAAGTCCCTCTTGTGCTGAAAAGCCTCTGCGTGGTGGAACAATGAAATGCTGCAATAGGGATTGTTAAAAAAGAGGTTTTCTCGCTGTCACTGCTGTCAAAATTCTTGTGATTTGCATTTACTGTAACAAAAGTACCTCCAGTCCGGATTTAGAGCTGGAATTATAAGCATTCCACGTTATGTGAATGGATTCCACCTTGGAATGCAATATGGGAGGAAAGTGATGTCTTTCCTCATGCGGTGGCAAGCCAGGAAAGAAAGAGCATTTATCCAAAAAGCAATTTCTCCACTCAACTCACAGAAAATGCTCTTTGGCCACGTTCTTTGTAATACAGAATAATTATTGTGTTTAATGCCTGCTGCAATCACAAGTTGAGTGCAAACAAGTTGTACTCTCTCAGCAGGGTTTGGAAGAGTGGAGGGAAGAGGTGTAAACACGTGTTGGGTTATGAGCATTATTCATAATTAAAATATGTGACAAGAAAAATTAGAGAGTACACAGATGGAAAGTAAATGTTTCAATACTTATATGTGACACATATTACAGATTTTTTTTTTTTCCGCTTGGGAATTCGGTATTTGGGTTTGATGTAGTTGGTGTAATTAACTCAGAGACTTCTGAGATCATATATCTCTTGGGTTGGACAGAATTAGAAATACCAGCTGTGCTTTTGTGCTCATTTGCACATGCACAGCCCCCACAGTGTTGTTCCCAGGGACAACAGCCTAATGGTGCTTCCATGGATGTACTGGGGAGATGAGTCAGCCTTTTTTAGGGCTGTCATTTTCCCAGGATTAACAGCCAAATCCTCCGTCCTTTGTTCTGCTTAAGGAGTTAAGGGGAATATGGGTCTGCATCCTACTAAAAATCCTAATTCCCATGAACACCCCAGCTTCAGTGGTGAATACCATTTGTAGCTAAAATTAAATGGATTTCACTGGAGGTGACTGTGTGAAGAATAACTAGGGGAGAAAAAGTTGTAGACTCTGTCCCTGATACTTTCATGAAAAAAATGGATCTTAAAGATCAGAAAATAAAATAGGGAAAATGCACAGATTTCCTATCTCTGCTCTTATAAGGGATTCAAATGTGACATAGTCCATTTATTTTAAAAAGTAACATTTTTGCCTTGATTTCTGTCTCTACAAGTGCTTTATGTCAGTTACTTTTGGTCCATGAATACCATGCTGAGATTTTAAGGTTTAAAAAAATCACCCAAAAATCTAATATTGCGTCCTTGAAAAAAGAATTTTGCCCTGGTTTTGACTCTTTAATTAAAGCATATATGCCAAATAATTCCCCTCATCTTCTTGTGAATGGAAGGCATCACGTTGCTTTTCACACACGATTAATCACACTTCTGTTAAAAATAAGGGTCTTGAATCTGCTGTGAATTTATCTATACATCATTCATAAGACTCATTAGCACTAGGCTGAAGTTTCCTTTATTGCCGATTATTTTCTAATCTTCCAGATATTTAGAAATATTAGTTGGGTCTCTTGATGCACCCAACACGGCACAACCAGATGGTCCAGTCAAATACCCACATTTAAACTGTGCAGTTGCTTTCCCAGCCACTGGGTGTATTTATTTTTCCTCTCCCACTTTTCATTGTCTCCTTCTGGAATGTGGACGGTGGAGCTGATCATAACCAACCCATATCACTCCTGCCACTGCCACTGTAAAATCATCTTTTTGCTGCTTCTCCCCGGGGAAACACAAACATCATTTTAACAATTTTTTAGTTAAACTGTGTGACTCCTGTGACTTTGAGAGTGTTGCCCAAGCTCTGCCAGTGTCTGTTCTCGAGGTCTAAGTTTTACTAGCAGAACAATACCAGTTTTGCTCCTATAACTTTGCTTTTCCCACTCTTTACCTGCATAATACTCCAGTAAGTTCAGCTTGACAAGCAAAGCAGATTGCTTTGTCTAACTGCTCGGTGCTTATTTGCCATTCATTGTGCTCTCCACAAATTTCATAAATAGTAATTTTACGTCTCCCACTCTCACCACATCGGTGAGAGCCGAGCAGACAGAAAAGTGTCTTGTGTGAAGAGCCTGAATTGCAATGATTCTTTTGTATGGCACCATAACACTCCTTTGTTATTTCCCTCCTCTGATTTTCCAGCTTTTACATTTCAGAGTTTTGTCCTGAAATCAGTAGTGGAATGTAAAACGCACTTCACCAGCGAAGGTTGATTTTATTTCAGTCCAAATCCATCATTTCTATATCCCCTGAATTCTACCAGGGCACCATCTGGTAAGGAGACAACAGGGTTGAATTACACATAATGCAATTATGGTGTGAAAACACAGCCGTCTCTGTTATTCATTAGATTGTGTTCCTAAAATACTTAGTAAAGATTAGAATGTAAACTAATAATACTCTTCATTATGCCCATAAAAATATCTCTTCAGATTTCACAGTATGTACATCTCTTAAAAATGTGATGCAGTGTTCACTGAAGGCATAAAAGATTGGCCAAAACAGATATTTGAGCATCATTCCTGAAATGCAGCTTCTCGACCTCCTCCCTTCCTTCCTTCCTTCCTTCCTTCCTTCCTTCCTCCCTTCCTCCCTTCCTTCCTTCCTCCCTTCCTCCCTTCCTCCCTTCCTCCCTTCCTTCCTTCCTTCCTCACCTCCTCCTATTCTCTTTGTGGTTTTTGATTTAAATCTGTTAATTTTAATGATGCATCTACTGAGCATCATCCCTGTTCCTTGACACTACGTGAAACATAAATGTCATTATTTTATACGGAAGTGAAAAAGTTTGAAGTTCATCATGAAAAGGAGCTGATTGAAGATATTGATCAAAACATCTGGGATTTCATGGGGATTTTTCTGGATGCTGCATATAAATATATATATATATTTATAAGTGCACTTATTTTATTAGTCTTGTGTGAAGAACAGATAAGTTATGTTCTCTGAATCTGATCTCAGCCATGCAGGCATTTTAAGCAGTGATAAATAACACAGCTCCAAGTATTTAGTGGGAAGAGTCATGGTTAATATCCGTTCCAGAATTTTCATTTATGAGGGAACAGATTTCCTTGCTAAAAGAGACTGGAATTGTGCACATCAGTTTAAGTTTTCATGTACCAGGCCTATGAGTGAGATTCTTATAAAGAATCTGGTTTGTTTTCCTTGTTCCTGCCTGCTACTGAGAACAAAACCTTTTAACTAAAAGGTAAACAGTGGCAAAGAATATTGGGATGGGACTTTGGGTGGTTTATTAGCAAATTAATTCTTTTAAATCAAATTAAAGTACCTGGGTCCAAAGGGAATGAGTGGAGTGGTGAGGAGGGGAAACAAGAGGGACATGCCATGGGTGTGCTGGGCACTGTGAGTCTGAGTACCAGGCTGGACACCTGGTTTGATTTTAATATTATTTTATGAGTTGGTGAGAGGTGGATATTTTGAGAAAAGCAAGAATAATGGTGATTTTTCATCACGTGACAGGGTATAGGAATGGTATAGAAAGATTTCCCAGAAATAAAAATAGAATGCTTCTATTAATAAAGAAATTCTTTGGATCCATGACCAGTTTTTTTTCTTCCCTAAGAAGGGTGAAAGCCTGTGCAGGGTCTTTTCATACTGCAGTGGTGGTTATTTTTCTGCTTTAATGGACTCACAGAAGATCCTAAGGTGGCAAAACAAAAAGTACTTAGACTTAATGCTAGAAAATTCTTGACCTGGAAAGAGCAATGCTCTCTTTCGTAAGACAAAATTTGATGTTTCAAAATACAGATGTCTCATTTTACTAGATTTACCTGGAAATATCTATCAAATATAAAGTAGTCCTTGATTTGAAGGAAATGCCTCTCAGAGCCACAAGTTTAGGTCCTTCAAATTGCCCTATTCCGTGGCTTCATTTTCAACAGCTGGGCCCTCAGCTCACTCAAGATTTTGCTGTGACTGTTGAGGTTAATTTATCAGAAAATAAAAATAGAGGCAAAGTTTCACCCAGAAAAGCCTATGTTTGTTTAAATTCTGCTACTTTTTTTTTAGTCATAAATATTGCTGGCCTCCAAATGAGTTGTGTGGGCGTAGGATTTCTATGTGTCCATATTGCCTGCAGAATAATTGAAGTTGATGTATTTTTTAAACTTCATACCACCAAATGCAAATGAAAGATGCATGATAGAATTCATTAACTTGGCTACAGACAGGATTACTTTTCTTCTTGGTGGTTTTCTCCTCAAGCTCGCAAATGTAGAAATGAAAGGTTGGTGTGGAAATTCTTGCATGTTTTTCAGCTTTAGCTGGGAATGTTGTAATTCTGAGCCTGTTTGGGTGCATAACTTCCAGATGTATAAACCCTGTCCTTTTTTTTTTTGGTTCCCTGGACAAATAAAAGCAAAAATCCATCTTTTCCATGCTTCCCTGGCAGCTGTTACTTGGAGGGACCATTTATGTTTGCAGGGATAAATTGTTCACTACCTGAGTTCCAGCTAAGGTTGTTAATCTATGACAGAGTGGTGCCCTCAACTCCCTTTTTTTTATGATCACTGAACCAAAACTTGCCAATCTTTTGAAGAATATGACAGCATTAACAAAAAGTCTCTGCTGGCCTGGGAACAATATTATACATTGCTGGCACAGCTGCAGAAGATTTTCACACTGGTCCCCTGACTCATCCTGTCCCTCTGCATTTTCCTGCTTGCATTTTGCCTTTGGATTCCGAGGGGTGATTTTTTTCCCTCAGTCTTTCAGAAAATGGCTTTACCTAGCAACAGTAAATAAGTCAGATGATGAACAAAGCTGAAGTTGCTGCACAGGTTCCATCATTGCTTCTGTGCTTCTTAACAGAGTGTGATGGGCAGAGCTAAGAATATATTTACTTAATGTGAGCTGTAAGTCAACTTGGATAGAAATCTTGAGATCCTAAGTACAGCCTGATCCCTTATGAGCTGCAGAGTTTTGATAGCTGACTCAGGGTTTAGACTATTTAGCATCAGCAAAAGCCTAATATTTACAGTGGAGCTGACACGAAAAGGCTCTAACCAGGGATTTCATCAGCTTGGTATTTAAATGTTTGGTACCTGCAGGTACCAAAGCCTGAGGCAAGATAAAGAATTCATCACAGCATTCGTTTCGGAGCCCATTTCATATTCAATCACAGTGTGCATTGTCATTTATGGAAAAATCAAGAGATTTTGAAAGATATATTTTGGGATTTGCTTGGGGAAGCTGTTAAAAATAACTGCATTAAGATCTAGGAAATGTGAAAGGAGAAAAAAAAGGCCTTTTTTTAAAACGTGGGTTCTTTGTCCAGACTGGGACTAACAAGAGGAAAGCCAGCATGTGCCCAGGTAGCCAGGTAGGCCAATGGCACCTGGCTTGGATCAGGAATGGGGTGTCCAGCAGGAGCAGGGCAGGGATTGTCCCTCTGTGCTGGGCACTGAGAGGCCCCTCAGGGCTGTGTCCAGTTCTGGGCCTGCAGGAGAGGCCTGGAGGGGCTGGAGCGTGTCCAGGGAAGGGACCGGAGCTGGGAAGGGGCTGGGAAACTCCTGAGGGAGCTGGCGGGGCTCAGCCTGGAGCAAAGGAGGCTCAGGGGGGCCCTTCTGGCTCTGCACAAGTCCCTGACAGGAGGGGGCAGCCAGGAGGGGTCGGGCTCTGCTCCCAGGGAACAGGGACAGGAGGAGAGGGGACGGCCTCAGGCTGTGCCAGGGGAGGGGCAGGTTGGACAGCAGGAGGAATTCCTGCCTGGAAAGGGTGGTCAGGCCTTGGCAGGGGCTGCCCAGGGAGGTGTTGGAGTCGCCATCCCTGGAGGTGCCCAAGGAAGGCCTGGACATGGCACTCAGAGCTCTGGGCTGGGGACAGGCTGGGGGTGGGGCACAGCTGGGCCTGAGTGACCTTGGAGCTCTTTCCCAACCTCAGGGATTCTGGGATTCCATGAAAGTGCTGGGTACCTGGTATCTTGGGAAGCAGATTTCTCAGTTCACAGTGGTTACAGTCTGGCATTTTATAAGTTTTCATTTGCATTTAGACAGGAGTTGCTCAGTGCAGACTCTCACAGAGGCAGCAGAGAGCAGCTGACCTGGCACCAGGTTTGCTTGAGTTTTAAAAACTAAGGTGTGGTCTGGTGCCAGAAGAGTTTGAAATCCAGAAAACTCCAAAGGACTCAGAGGCCTTGTTGCAACCCGTAGCTCCAAAGGATTCTGGAAACATGAAAGAAAAAACTGAAGGATCAGAAGAGACTGAGAGGGGACAGAAAATTTGTTAAGGAGCAGCCTAATGAATAAGGTTGGAGGGTGGAGAAAGGGACTGTTTGAAGGTGAAGGAAGCATCTTGCTAGAAGGGAAAGAGGAAAGTGAGCACTGTTGTGAAAACAAACGTCTGTGGCAGAGAGATGTGTGGCAGGGCTTTGCTCCTCATGGAAACCAAACCAGGGAACAGGGAACCTCCAATCACTGAGCAACAGGTCTGAGAGGAGCTGGGATTTCACAGCACAGTTTAGATCACGATAATTTAAATGGATCAATCCTGGAACTTTTTCAAAGAATCGCACCCCTTAGAGCTCTGAATGACAATCCTTTCTTTGGTTTTGTAAATTCTTCTTAGGGAGTTGGTGCAATTATTTTATCTAACAGTCATGTAAGCCCTCAGGGCGGGATCTCCCTCACTTAACTTCAGACAAATCCAAACCAGACATCTGCATCTCTACAATTCACCTGGGACTTCGTGGAGTCGGTGCAGACAGCTGCATTTTTCCTGGAAGGGATTCTGCTGTTTTAAATCTACTTGAAATGTCTACCTGAAGATGAGATGAATGATGCTGCAGCCCTTTTCTGTCTAAACCCACCTACACCGCTCACTGCCTGCTGTTTAGTGCCTCATGCATATTGATAATTGTTGTTTGTCATTTCTCCTGCTTTAGTGAAAGCATTAAATTAGTTGTCTCAGACACAGGGGTTGTTCTGGAGAATTTTTCCCCCTATTCTCTCAGGCAGAAATATTCTCACAGCAGTTTGTACTGTCTTCAATTTTGGGGAAGGCTGAGAGTGGAGGAGAGCGGGAGTGAAGGGGATTAAATTAATTATGCCAGTAAACAGAAATATATGTTAAATGTTTCCTGTGGATAACAATAATTTATTCAGTTCAAAACTTTGGAGAGCTAATTAAAATAACAGTTTTACAGTGCAAGCTTCCAGCAGAACTATTTTTTCCCAGAAGGTAGGAATATCAGATTATTTTTAGGCAGGGAAGAAATTGCTTGAGCTTGTAATTATACGGGATCTTTGCTGACATGGAAAGACTGGCAAAGTCAAGATGTGCAGTCTGAAGTCGAGCTCTTCCTGCAAAGAACTTGCACTCAAAGCAAGGTCTCCTTGGTTTGGTGATCAGAGCTTGTGGCCCTGAGTGTGTGCTGCAGTTTAGGAATTGTCCTGGGTCTCTCAATCCAGTATTTCCAAAGTGGAAACTCGGGATGCACTGCACAGCTCTTTTTTTGGCTTTTAGAAATGGAATTACAGATAACAGATGTCACACATTTTCATCTCCCCTTTCTCGATGATCTGTATTCTCACAGAATCATTAAAATTGGAAAAGACCTCTAAGGTCATTAAGTCCTGCTAACCCTGGACCACCGTGTTCCCACTACACCACATTCCCAAGTGCCACATCCACACACCTTTTGAACTCTTCCATATCACACCCATTGTTAATTCCTCTGCCACCACAGGGCCTGGAAGCGTCAAGGTATCAGAGTGGTGGCAGAGGAGTTAATATGAAACCACAGGAGAAGAAATGTGCTCTGGATGTCCCATCCTTCTGTGGAATACCTGGGGATGGGATGCACCAGGACACAGACTGGAAAACAGTTACTTGACAAAAACTGACGTTTTTAAGAAGCGGACTCTTGGTCTAGGCTTGTTGCTTCTCACCCGGTTTCATTTTTAGTGATAGGCTTCCGGAAAAACTATGGATCTATTTGTAACTAAACAAACAGCAGTCTCTGAATGAACAAGGCAATTCAGGTTTTCTAAAAGTCCATAAAAAGCAAAGTAAAATCCCAAAAAGGTCATTCCAAGACCTCAAGCTTCACAAAAAGTAAAAACATGGATCTTGTTATATCCTATCTTAGCAGTTAAGGACAAGGAATAACACAGCAATAAATAGGACTGCAAGTTAAATAACCTAAACAAACTGGGTCAACCTGTGGTTCTCTAGAACTAGTTAGTAGTCTTAATAACATATTTTATTTATCTTAATAAAATATCTGATTATCAAGATGAGAACTTGGACTCATCAGAGAGTTTTCTTTTATATTTGTATCATCTTTAAAATAACTCTCTGAATATTGGCACACAGACGTTTTCAACACTTGGTCACTGCAGAAAATTCTGAGTTGCAATTGATGGTCTTTTTGCCTTAGGACTGAGATTGCAAAGCCTGGAACAGCCTTTTCTTCTTTAATCTTTGTGCCCAAAAGTGCAAATCTTATTTTATGAATGTGCGCTCAAACCCAGTATCTTCCAAAGAACCAGTTTAAAGCATCACTGGTTTTAATAAAGGCAGGTCAGAGCAGCAAAGAGCAGAGGATGGGGCTTACGAGGTGATGGGTGGAAAAATTTAAAAATTAGTGCTTAAGAAAGTAAGAGAAAGAACTTTAATTTCTTTGCCGTGGGGCAATGTGAAAACCTCAGAGAGAAACCAATGATTTTCCAGTGTGTGATTTAAAAAAACCCTCAAGTCAAATCCTTCAAATATCAGCAGCATGATCGACCTACCCGGCCTTCTTAGGCAGGGGGTTATTTTTTTAAAACTGTAAAGGCTTTTTTACAATTACCAGATTTGCCTTCTGGGCTCACCTATACAGGTTTAAGGGGACAACGTTTTTCTGGAGATGATTTGGAGAAATTGTCTGGGGTTTTTTAGGGAAAAAAGGAGAAAAGTTTTTAAAATGCAACTGAACAGCCTCGTTATCTGTGCGTTTTATGATGCTCAGCAAGAATCTGGCAGTCTTGGTAAAATATACACAGTGAGACGCTGGAGTGAAGCCTTATTATTTGGACAGAAATAATTTGGTACAAAATTTACTACGTTTCATTTATTAGGAAAATCCCCTGAATTATTAACACAGCTAAGGGATCTTAAGGATAATGAACAAAGTATATTATGTGAAGCTTTACGCTTGCTTATTGCTTGTCTCTGATTATTCATCAATTTGCAACCCGTGGTAATTCACAATTCATCTGCCAACCATTAATGTGAGTTACTGCTACTCTGCTGCAGGGTTATGTCTGTTTGCTGCACTTGCCTGCAATATGAAAGAGAATATTGAACAGTCAATTGTCCAATATGTGCCTTTATTATGCACATAACCAGAAAAAAAACCCATAAGCATAGAAGTTGTGGAGGTACTTTAAGATTTGTCCTGAGTATTGTTTTTATTTTAGCAGTCTTAAGGGAAAATCTATTCAAGAATTGCCTTTACGTTTACTTTCCCTGCTAGAAGAAAGGCGATATGGAAAAAACAATTAATTTCTTTATGCACAAGCCAGCTAAATGGAAAACGTCATAAAATCACAGAATCGATGTTGGTAAACGTGGTGACGTGTTATCCTTCCTTCACATCAATTAAGTAATTTTTTAGGTGTTAAAAAGATGACTATCCACACAAATCCCTGTCATTCTGTTATTTAAATAATCAACTTTTATATTCTTTACTTGACTCTATGTGCTTCCTTTCATACTTGCAGATTTTACAGTTTGCATTGTTTTTTCCTCTGCTTTATCAACAGTTTTAAATTTGGGCAAACTCGAGGAATCTTTATTAGAGTGCAGATGTCAAACTTCCTGCTAAGTTACTGAAAGGTGTTTCCCCTGTTTCCCTTAGATCCCATTAAGACAAATGGGATGCAACAACTTGATTTACAACCCCACCCTGGCATGACACTGAAATTAGTGCTTCTGCTGAAGTGTAAGAGTAATTCCATTGAATTAAAAGTTTTACACATCTTATGTGGTTTATTTGATTAGGGCTTAAAAAAATAAACTTCTATTCTACTGTGTAAATTACTTCTAGAGCCTGGACATGAAAGCTCCCAGTATATGTCATTGTCAAGCATAATCTCACTAATTACTAATTAAGTTCACTAACACCTGCCAGAGAGGGAGAGAGAGAAGCAAAGTGTAATTTTGAGGGCTAAATCAGAAGGAAGGAGGGTTGTGTGTGTCCATTGCACATCAACCAGTCAAAATACTTCCCTCTCTTCAATGAGTGGGAACTGTGGCTCCAAAATTCTGCTTTGTGGCAGTAAATGCAAGTTAAACACCCAGATGTGGAATTTTCACATTCCCACGTGGCTGTGCAATTTACTCTCCACAGTAGTTTATCTTATGCATTTCGAAATAGACTTCACGTGTATTAATTAAAAAGTAGTGCATAATAAATTCTGCAACTCTTTGTCACAAAGTCCACGAGACATTAGCAGGAATTTTCAAACGAAAACTGCGTTCACAGCACTTTCAGGTAGGTCTTTTCAGCACTTGGTCAGCTGTTCTGCCCGTTGATTCCAACAAAAACAACATTGAGCTCAGTGAGAAGGAAATTAAATTTCAAATATTGAGTCCCTATGGGGAATGTCTCCTTGTGGCTCCCTTAATCAAACTATGCTCCAACTTCGGAGAGGAAATTAAATCAAGGTGGCCAACTTCCCTCTGCTCTGTGTCCCCCCATGAATAAGTCAGCCAGAACTGCACTGATTTATTGAGGAAAAGAGGGATTTCCAAGGGGTAAAAAGTGCATTTGGAACAAAAGCGCAGTGTACCTGTAAAGCAGAGCAGAAGAATATTCCTGCCCAAGTGTAGTAGGAAGTCTCACTGCGATGTAACCAAGGGTGTTCTAAATATCCCATGTGGAAAAGGACAAACATTGGTGCTCTGGGATATGAATCCAGCCAGGTGAGCTGACACATATGGCAAGAGAGGCATGGATGGCTGCACATTAAAGTTTGTTTTCTGGCACTTGCTGGGCTCAGTGTGTAAACCAACAGGTGCTTGGAATGCCCTTGGCTTTGAGGGGAGCTTGGACACTCAGCACCCCTGGAGGGAAGGTGACAGCAATTCCCGCTCACAAGGAAATCCCAGGAGAAATCAGAGAGGCTGGGAACCAGGGAAATATCCCAAAACATACTAAAATACCAGGCATGACCCCTATCCATACACTAGACATCCCTTAAAAGTTTTATCACAGGCTGATGGCCACCAGCTGTGTATTAAACCCTTGTGGATTTTTTCCCCTTTTAACATTTCCAAGAAAAATCTCCAACACATGGAGCAACATTTTCAACTAATTTTGTGAGAGAAGCCTCAGCTAGGAAAATAAAGTTTAGGAAACAAAAGGGATTTTTTGGTGCTTAATAGAAAGGCTTAGTGGGAGATGTTTAACATCAGGTACGGGAATGAAACACCTGAATCCTGCTTATTTTCTGTGGGACTCAGTCACTCTGTTGTCATCTGTGCCTCCAGAGTCCAGCCTTTAATACTCCATTTTAAAATCCAGTTTACAGCTAAAATAGCTCAAAATCAAGGTAGAATTTTATCCAAGTTATTAAAAAACCCCTCAGTTTGGAAACTGTATCACCTTTTGTCTAGGTTCTATGCAAAACCAACATCCAAACTAAATATAGCAGTTTTTATCCCCTGGCTTTGGGTGCAGAGAGGAAAACAAAGAGACCTATGTCTGTGGATGGGATTAGAAGACTGGAGACAGGATTTATTTCAAAAATAACCAGCCCCTGGGCTGAGAGCTGATCACTGGAAGTCCTGCTACCTCGTTTGGCTGATTCAACAGAGCATGAGCTGGAAAAGGCAATGTGCAAACGCCAGACTGATGTCTAACAATTAAAACACCTCCTAATGAACCAGCAGTGCAGCATATGTCTCCCTGTCAAAAGAAAATCGTTTAACAAACATTACCTTAGGTAATTTATGCTGTGCTGAGGGTGACTCACAGAAAGTTGGTGATTCAATGACCTATATGGGTCTTGCTATTGTTAGATTGCCAGCTCCAGTCTCTTTTAAGTGCCACTCTAACAATGCGACTGATGAGGGGAACGAAGCCTTAGCAGAATAAAGCTATAAAAGGACTATTTTGCATGTTTGTTTTGAAACGCAGGCTAAATCCTAAATCTGGGGCTTATCTCAGCACCGAGGTGCCCAATCAAGCGATGTTTTGCCCAGTAGCAAACAAAGAGGCCTTTGCCCTCACCACTGCACACGAGACTTGCATCCCCAAACACCACAGAACTGCCCTTTGGAGCATTCTTTTCTAGAGGAAATTTAGCAATTGAGCAGTTCTACAGAGAGACAATTATGTGGATAGTTTTGTGCCAGGAAAGTTTTAATTACGGTACTGACAGCTGGTTCACCTGTTCACGTTCAGTTTGTGTTCAGGATTAGTCTGTGCTTGTTTCCTAAACCCATCTACCTTCAGTGAGGAGGGGAAAATTGCTTTTTGGAGATGTTAGTCTGGAACTTCTCTCTGAATCATAAAATCATGGAATGGTTTGGGTTGGAAGGAAACTTTATAGGTCATCCAGTCCCACCCCCTGCCATGGGCAGGGACACCTTCCATAATCCCAGGGTGCTCCAAGCCCCGTCCAACCTGGCCTTGGGCACTTCCAGGGATCCAGGGGCAGCCACAGCTTCTCTGGACAACCTGTGCCAGGGCCTCCCCACCCTCACAGCCAAGAATTCCTTCCCAATATCCAATCTCACTCCACTCTCTGTCAGTGGGAAGCCATTGCCCCTTGTCCTGTCACTCTAGGCCCTTGTCAATATTCTCTTTCCATCTTTCTTATGGACTCCCTGCAGGTACTGGAAGGCCACAATCAGAGCACCCCGAAGCTGACCAGCTGCAGCAACAAGATTTCTGGTATTTTTTTTTTCAAGAGAGTGGGTAGATGCTGTAAGACAGACTCATAAACAACAAAAAAAAAGTATTAAATTAGTGTTGTTGAAGAGAAATATAACAAGTCACACAAATGGCTCCATGCTGGAAAAGTTACAGGGCTCCTTGTAATTTAATTCTCCATTTATCCTGAAGCAGGAGCAGACAATGACAGTGAGCAAAATAAATAAATATATCTTTATTTCCAGTGTTTAGTTCCTGGAGGAGGTGTGGGGACACTGAACGGCAGGTGCAGGTTTTCCATAAAGGACCTCAAAGATCATCTTTCTTTCGTTGTTGTGAAACACAAATTGTCTGCTCCAACACTCTGTACAGCTGGTGGCTTGTGGTTCCTGCTTACAGATCTAATCACAGCTCCTCCAAACTTACCTTTATATTTTATAGAGGAACACCCTTTATGTTTATAATAAATAAATGTGTTTGAGCAAAGATGGAGGAGCTGAAGACAGATTTTACACCACATTGAGCTCAGATGTGCTGTGTATTCATAGGGGACATAGAAAACCAGGTTATCACAGGGTAAGAGCCCTTCACACAACGGATACAGGGTGGAAACTTGTGTGCTTTGTGTTTCCCCTCTATTTCCCCTGCAAAACACAATGTGTTTTATGCAAACATGGCTTCTTCGATGAAAGCTGCTTGAGTAAACTCAAATTACCTTTGCTTTCCTGCCTGCAATGCACATGTAAGTGGAGAGTTACAGGAGAGCAGCAGATGCATTTCAAATTCTTATTGTTTCTTGGTATCCCAGGCAGGGCAATGTTTGCTCCTCTGGTAAGGCCTGACTGGACTGTTTCTAAAATTGGCAGCTGTCACTGGCTTGAATGGCTTTAAAATTCAAGCTAAAAATGTCTCTTTATGCAAATAAGCAACATATTTTATATGCTCAGCCAGTATCCTCTAGCACAGCCTGAATGTGTTTGTGAACAACCCATCATTACATCTTAAAAAAAAAAATAAAAATCTCAACATTTGTTTGTTTGTGCAACATTTGTTTTAACTCTGTGAATTGTTTATGCGTGGTGGAAAGTGATCACAAAGTCTTAATGATTTTGGATTATTTTGGGGCCATCTACAGCAGTGCTGACTCGTGATTCCTCTACTTGCACACACAAGCCACTCTGAGTTTCTGGCTTCACTACAACTGGGCTGCAATTATTAATCCTGATCTGGTATCTGATGCTGGTATTTGCAAGCAGCAGAATTTCCAGGGCTATCATTACAGGCGTGTGAGTCACATCCCATCCTGAAGTTTTTTGCTTGATGCCGCTCGCTGTGGGTAACATTTGCAGTCAGCTTTTCCAGGGAATGGCAATTCCTGCACGGCGTTCCCCATGAGCCAAATACTGTGCAAATATTAGCCACCTAACCCTTGCAGAACACACGTGCTGTGAGTAAATGTGTTGTAGTCCTCAGAGGTGCAGGTAGGAGAGAGTGGGAGGAAAAGAACAGCTCTCCTCCCTTCCTCCTCCAAAAAAGCAGGAACAGTTTTCCCTCCTTTCACTGATTTGTGTGAGATGTTTCCCTCGTTTCCTGGATTGTTTTTATTGTTTCTGTCGACTTGAGCCTTGTTTTGTCCTCGTTTTACAGGGAAGATCACTGTGGGAAGAAGGGAATTGCACAGGAACTGTGCAGCAATTCCCTGGCCTGGATTCGTGGAGACCAGGAGCACTCACCACTGCACTGCCCCCGTCCACACCTTTGTATTTAACTTTGCTCCTGCCAAAATGTTTTTGCTCCGTGTCACATGGGTTTAACACGGGGGTTTGCACCATTTTATAAGAAATCCCTGTTAAGCAAACACTTGTGGAGCCAAATGTCAGAGGGAAAAAGAATAAATTCACATTTGGCTGCTGAAACACCTCTTGAAAGAGAATCTCAGAAGTTGCAGGTAAAATTAGTTCATGTCTCTTCTAGGTACAAGAAGCACTCTGAGTACACCCCTGGCCCAACACAGGAGGACTGATTTTAACGTTTTCACCGTAGGACTTGAGAGGCATTTCTGCTCCTTGTGTACTGGGTGGATGTGGAGAAAATTATGGAGAATATTTCAAGCCCTTTCCTATCTGGAACTTGAAGGTTCCACTTCAAGGACACACTGGTCCATGCAGTGTAAACACAGGGAAGATGGAACACTGGAATAGAGGTGTTGACATCGCTCTGATTCCTCATATTCTTCAAGATAAATGTGCTCTGATGGTCTCAGTGCACCACATGAAGGTCAGAGAGGGAAAACAGCCTTTCACCTCCGTGAACCCCTCTGTTTGCTTGTTCAGAGTTTAACAGGCTGCAGTTTGTCGTGGCTGAAAATAAGAAAAGTAACTGCTCCACGAGGCAGAGATGATGGGCCAGGGATGGCTGTATCTATCCATGGATTTATGCCAAGCACAGAAAAATATCAAGGACTTGTTAAGTGATGTATTTTAAGTGATCAACTAGATGGGTTCTGCAGTCATGCAACTCCTGAAAGTGCTGGTGATCAATCAGCTCTCCAGCACGAAGGCATCTCATGAGAGCACATGGAAGTCAGCAAGGCCTGCTCAGATTTTCCAGACTTGTCATATTTTCCATTCTATGGAGTTCATTGCTGCATGCTGGACTTCTGTCAGCATCAAATCAAATCAACCAAATCCTTGGTTTTTTGATGTTGGATGGGTTGTTGAATGAGGCCTCAGCTACAGCCTGAGTTGTTATAGTTTGCTTCCCTTGTTGTTGAGGCCTTTCCTGCTCTGAAAACACATTTATGCTATCATGGATAGTATAGATAAATAGATATCTTGATATATATAAATAGATATATATATCTTATTGATGTCTTGATTCTAAAATAGAAAACAAATACAGCATATTTCATCACCTAGTAATCTAACATTTTCATTCAAATATGCAGGCTTATATTTCGTGTGTTTTCCAATCTTTTGCAGTGGGTTTGCTCCAGGAAATGCCAACTATAACAAACACCAGGAAAAAATGGCTAATTTCTCCTGGTAAAAGTAATTTCAAAGGTCTGTGTCACCTAACTGGAGTGTTCCTTTAAAATCAGGATTCTGATAACAAACAGAGTGGTGAATTATTATAAGAAATGTTTCTGCTGTTCCTTAGTGTTTTGAGCCAAAGGGATATAATATTTTTGCTCTTTCACTGAAATCCAGAGGAGACTGTTAGCGAAAGAGTTCTGTTGCCATCTGTTTGGAACATTCAAGGCACATCAGCCAATGCCTATGGGATGACATTTGCTGTTGTGTGAAGTACAAGTACGATGTCTGCTCCCCAGTCGCCCTCCGGGCTTACATGCTCTGGGAGTACCTGGGATTTTCACAGCGAGTTGCACAACAGTGGATTTCAGCCAAAAAGTAAATGATAGCAACTGAAGGCAGCATCTGTAAAGCTCTACCTGCCTAATTCATGATAATGGATTTTTTGAATTTTTGAATGACTTTTTTTCTTTCCCTGCACACACGCCAGACTTGTTGAACAACCAAATATTGCAAATGCTGCCACGGGTTTGGGAAGAATCTGCCCTCTTGCAAAGCTAAGAAAAAAGCATGATTTTATCACTTGGTGTAGAGATGGACATAAGGTTGGACTTGGTGGCCTAGGAGATCTTTTCCAACCGAAATTATTCTGTGATAAGGGTAGAAGTCTGTCATTCTTAGAGACAGAATGTGATCCCACATTTCGCTGCTCTCCCTCATTGTCCCTCTCCTGTGTTTTGACTCCGTGGGGCGCAGGTACCACCACAGCTCTTGCTGGTGGCATTGCTAAATCCTCCCCATCCAGTTATTCCAGGGCCACCTCGGGAAGAGTCTGAAAAGAATTTGTGACAGCAGCTCAGTGTCACGGTCTTCTAAACGACAACGTTAAGTAAGTGGATTTAAAGCAGGTGGCTTAAATGCTTTACTGGGGACCATGATGAAAGGAAATGCCTTGGCAGGTCTGTGGGGCTGTCCTGGTGATTGACATCCTGGGGTTTTACTGGTGTTGCAGCTGGGAGCTGGAATTTCACATCCTGATACATATTTGACTAATTTTAGAGTTCTGAGGGTTTGACGGTCTATGAGCAGACTGTGAGCAGACAGAGGTGGGAGAATCAGCTCCTAATCCACCAGAGATCCCGATCGTTGATGGTGGTGGGTTGTAAAGGGCAGCTTTGCAAGGGGACACTTGTCTGGCAGACAAAATTGAGAGCTGTGTGTTGCACGAGAATGGGGACAGTGTGAAGAGAGTTTTTGCTCTTTTTGTAAAGGGTTGCAAGCTGCCCAGGAGAGCAGCTACTTCTCTCCACGTGCATCACCATGGTGTGGCCAGAACAACAAATTTTGCCTAATATAAGGCTATTAAAAGTTAGGCTATTAAAAGTTCTCATAGAGGCTCCCTCTTTAGCCAGAGGAGAGAGAAAAACCCCTCCAAGCAATTATTTGTTCCAGATGTTCGTGTGTAAAGAAAGAACCACACTCAGCCTCACTGGAGTGCTTCAAAAGATGGTTTTTCCTGCTGGAGAGGGACTTCCATGCACCTGCCATGAGCTGCACGCACAAACCAATAAGAAAGGCAACAATTTAGCCTTCAGTCATGATTTTGCAGGGTGGGCTGGGCCACAGCCTGAACTACAGCACTAAACAGAAATCACAGAGCAAGCCTTTGGTTAATTGTCATTCTCATCGCATGTGAAATGGAATAGGGATCCCATGGGGAAGAACGGAATACCTGGACAGGTACTTATCATCACCCATGCACACAGAAAGGCTTAACTGGAATTACACAGAAGACAGCAGCTCTGTTGTTTCTTTGCACATAGGGAGTAATTTTGCAACCTCAGTATTTGCCTCACCCCCTTCTTTTAATTATGAACATGTTATTTTTCCACTGCTTGAATGCCTAGGAAGACTTAAATATCAAGGGTTACAGGTAGCAGTGTGTGAGTTGTAGCAACTGATTTAGTGGCTGATTTAATCATGTCAAAGTTGGAACCTGATGTCCTCTTTTGAGTGTGGAAGCAGACATAGAGGGAAAAAAAGAGAGTGATTGAGAGAGAGATAAAAGTACCTGAAGTAAAATGTTCTGCCACAGTGGGACAAAATTGCTGGTGAATATGTAAAGCTGAAAGGCTGACAGGTAACAAAGTTAGAAAATATGAGAGGCACTAGGAAAGCATCAGCTCTCTCATTAAGCCTGGTACTGATGAAGTTTTTCCCATGCTACTCATTTAAGCATCATGCCACAAAGCCAGAGTTGCTCCACACTCCAGAGAAATTAATGTTCTGTAAAACTTGCTGTTGCTTCAATATTTTCCTATTAAAGTGGCATAAAATGCTGTTACATCATTTTAACCAAGTGAATGAATGTTGGCCCAGTTTATCATCCATTCTTGTCAACAACTGTTTCTGCAAGTTATAGGAAATGGAAATGATAATTTGTAAAGCTCTCTGATCCAATGAGAGTTTGGCAAATGTGCATCTGGATGAACCCTGCCCTTCAGGACCCCGCTGTGGCCATGAAAAATACACTTTACATTTGGACAAACCCTGGAATTTCATTTTCTCCCACCTGTGAAAGACCTGTGGCAAACGAGGGATGTGTTTGTGTTTTGTTGTGTCCCTCTCGTGCCGTGGTTTGATGTCCCACCATGGCTCACAAGCTGCCCCACCTAAAAGAGAAAAGTAGATCTCAGCAATGACAAGAACCAAAGTGTATTTTTAAGAGGGGACATCTGAGGTACAGTGTGAGCAAAAGGCTCTGAAAAGGGACTGTAAACCAATGTAGGATTAACAGTGTCTCAAATCACCATCCTGGTATCCTGTCCCCTGACACAAAATCCACTCTTTCCAGTGATCAAAACGGGTTTTAAATCAGGCTCACGTAGAATGGATTTTACAGGTCTTTGCACACTTCATTTATTTGATTAAAAGTTCTGGCCCACATTAATCTTCATTCTTCTCTGTTGCAATATGTCTCAGGCCGTCCTGTAGCTTTAACTTCTTCTGTCACAGATGCATTTTTCATGCAGGGATTCATCTACACATGGTGTAATAGCCTTGTCCACCATCCAGGTCTAGATTTATTATTTGGTTTTCATTATTTTCCCTATTTTCTCCTTAAGACTCAGTGAACTGAAGAAATTGATCTATGCAAATACTTTTTGAAACTGTCAGCTCTCTCGGCAATTTCCACTTACCGTAGTAAAAATACTTGCTGTCATTTCTCTTTGGTTGCAATTTCATGAAGCCCAATATTTAGTTTGAAGAGATTAGTCAAACCACCAAGAGTTTTCATTTTTATTTAAATAAACCCCCTCTTCATTTGAAACACAGCCATTTTTAAGACTTTTCTGAAGGCTGGTTTTGGTTTTGTGGAGGGCTTAGTTTTATTTTTAAATTTTTTTTCTCATTTGCTGCTCTAATCCACAGTGATTTTCTAGGAACAAATAGGAAACCTTTCAACCACTTCTAATCAGTCCCAACTGTATCTCCCATCCACATTGCCAAGGACTGTATTCCCTGCTGCACAGCGAGGAATCTGCAGAAGGCACTGGAATTTTTATAAGAACCACTTTTTAAACACTGTGAAGAGGCATCACAAAGCTGCTCCCGTTCTCTCCCAAACAACTCTTGCCAGAGCTGCTCATTCCCAACAGGAGATGTGTTCCTGTGGGAGGTTAAGGTGAAATGTCTCATCTGAACCACAGGGCCATCCAGAGGCACCTGGACAAGTTCCAGATGTGCCCCAAGGGAGTCTCCAACAAGGTCAGGAGTTGGTGCCGCACCTGGGGCAGGGCAATCCCTGGGATCAGTCCAGGCTGGGATGAGCAGATGGAGCAGCCCTGGGAGAAGGACCTGGGGGTGTTGGTGGGTGAGAGCTGACCTGACCTGAACCCTCTGTCTTTGGGCTGATCCCACAGTGTGGGCAGCAGGAAAGGGATTGGGATTGTGCCCCTCTGCCCACTCAGGTGAGACCCCACCTGCAGAGCTGCTCCAGCCCTGGGCCCAGCACAGGGAGGACGTGGAGCTGCTGGAGAGAGGCCAGAGGAGGCTCCAGGGTGAGCAGAGGGATGGAGCAGCTCTGCTGGGAGGAAAGGCGGGGAGAGCTGGGATTGTTCAGCCCGGAGAGGAGAAGCTCTGGGGTGACCTCAGTGTGGCCTTGCAGGGCCTGAAGGAGCCACAGGAAACCTGGAGAGAGACAATTTCCAAGGGATGGAGGGACAGGACACAGGGAATGGCTTCCCAGTGCCAGAGGGCAGGGATAGATGGGATATTGGGAAGGAATTGTTCCCTGGGAGGGTGGGGAGGCCCTGGCACAGGGTGCCCAGAGAAGCTGTGGCTGCCCCTGGATCCCTGGAAGTGTCCAAGGCCAGGTGGGACGGGGCTTGGAACAACCTTCATGGACGTTGTCCCTGCCCGTGGCAGGAGGTGGGACTGGATAATCCTTAGGGGTCCTTCCAAACCATTCTGTGATTCCATGGTCTCTTCCTCTAAGCAGTTGTATGGAACAAGAGCACACCAGGGCTCTGTGTGGTTTCAGACGTGTCCATGCAGTACCAGAAAAGCATTTTTGCATTGCTAAGTGAAGGAGCCAGATAAATCTGGGAGCAAAGAGAACATCTCTCAGTCCTCCAAACCTGCTCTGCCAACATTCCAGCAATGAAAAGCAGCTGCAAAACTTTACCAGACATTCACTTTAGATTAATACCCCTGGAATTTGCAGCCCAGTGATTGCACAAAATGGCATTTGGCTCTAAACGTGGAGAAATGTGGAGAGAGGCCACCTGTATAAAGAGAGTTTGGCCAATAGCTGGAATCATGCTCAAAACATTTGCCCCTGCTCACCACCCCTTGCTCTTTTTCAGCATTCCCAGGTGGAATACATCCAGGGCTTGGGTTTGTTCTCTGTGGATTTGGCTTTCACAGGCAATATTTTATTTTTTAAAGATTTTGACTTGTGAAAATTTCTTTTAAAAATAGGACGTTCCTTGCGTGCCTTTCCTGCCCAAATGCCAGCTCTGCTTTCCGTGGACTGGGAAGTTCCACCTCTTTATTAAATGTGAATTGAAGGCTGGCTGGTCATCTTTCACTACTGATTGAATCCTTCGGCTTTGTTGTGTATCACGATTATGTTTCATGATTAATCAAATTAGTTGTTATGCTTGACAACTGCTAAATAAAAAAATCTAGTTTAAAAAGTATTATTTCAAGGGAAATGAAGTTTGGAGAGGGTGGAAAAAAACCCCATTCTAAAGAAAGCCAAGTTCTTGGAAATAAAACCAGGGGACAGATAACATTTAAGTGAAATGCAAATTATGAAGACAGCTTCTTTGCTGAATCAGGCAAGTGTCCAATTCACTGTTTCCATGAAACATGGTGCTGTGTTCACTTGTCACAGACGATTTGTAAATCCCAGCAGGTCTCCTGCTTATTCCTACCATTGCTTCAGCAGATATTACACATTTGCTGGATTTTTTTGTATATCACACTTAAAGAAATTAACACAGATTGTGGGCTGGCAGGAAAAAAAATTCCCTGGGGAGCTGCAAGTTTGTACCCTCTCTTGGGTGAATGAGTCAAATCCCACCACCCCTCTCCTCTGGCACAGGCTCTTGGAAGCAAAAGCTTTAGCTTACACCTGCTCAACAGGACGTCTCTGCCGGAAACCTCTTCCAGTAAATTAATATGGAGTTGGAAACAGGGAATAATAATCCATTCCACTAAGACCAGAGGCCACCAGCTTGTTTGAGTAGCCACTGAGGTAATTATGTGCTGATAAATTGTGCAATAATGCATTTTGGGACTTCATGATGGCGCCGTTTAGGTGTCGCACAGATCAGCTCTTCCTGCAAAAGCTGATGGATGTGATTTGTCCTGCTGGTGAAGGTGGTCTGTAAAAAGTGTGAGGGTGGCCAAGCTTGAGGCTAAGCCCTGACCACGAAATGCCTGCAAGGAATTCTGCAGTAGCAACTCAGTCACTTCAGAGCACCCAAAAATGACCTGCAGTTCCCATTTTCCTTTTTTATGGACATCATTATGATTTGCAGCATTTGATTGTTGCAACTCTGTGGTTATTCATTGGCATATTTCTTCTTGTATCGTAAAGACAGAGCACAAAAGGATCAAATGTCAATTTTCTTGCTGTTTTTCAGCTCAAAGTGCCAGAAGTAACATCAGGGGTTTTTTTTTTTTTTTGGGTGTTGCTGGTTATGGACTGCTATGGTGGATTTATTCTGGCAAAACACTGGCAGAGCTCTGTGCAGGCATAGGTGGGTGGAGAGCTGACAAGAGGCTCTCTGCACGCTCAGTGGGGTGCTCTTCAGGAGAGTTTTGATGGTAGCAAAACCACGGTAGAGTCTAACCTGAGAAAAACAACCTGTGTGTGTTACAGACTCCTCCAATTTCCTTCTCCTGCAGCAGGGGACTCAAGGGTTATCCCACCAGCACAGATGTCCTGTTTGGCTGCCCAGTGCTTCCAAATATGATGATTTCATGTGAAAGGTTCAAAAGCAATCAGAGAGAAGAACAAGATGGGCAGACAGGTTCTATAATTGCATAAACCTTCTTTTCTTAGGAAAATATAGGAAAACCATAGCAATTGTTCGTAAAACCTGTCCCCCCCATGAGTGGATCTATTTATTTATTGGCTTTACATGCAAAATATCCATAGGATCGTATCAAAACTGTGTCCAGTCATTGCAAAGAGAGATGATATTTAGCTGTGTTACAGACATGGAATACACCAAAAGATGTACCTTAGGTGGCCCTGATTTACACAGGAATGTCTAAACAGTCTCACTCTACTCCTTATTCCCATTGTCATGGTGTCACGGATTTTCTCACACCAGGCACCAGTGGCCCAGGATTTTGTTAATCTCCTGCACCCTGTCTCAGATCTGGAGTTACATCCCTGCCAGGACACCAAACACAAACCAAAAATCCTTTCTTTCACATCCCTGGCGATTTTGAACGCTGTTTAAGGACCTGCTCTTTTCACTTTATGCTGCAAAGACCTGGGGACTCTTGCCAGCTCCTGGGGTTCAGAATTCCTCCTGCACCACTTCCAGCCTGCTGCAGTCAAGAGGGAAAGGAAAGCAGCTGTCACACGGCCATAAAGCAGAAAGCACTGCTTGTTTTTGAAAGCATTTTCCCTATTTATGCAGGTTTTCCTTCAAGCTGTCCCCTCTGTCTTCTCCACACTTTGCATTTCACTTGAAGTTTTCTAACCTTGTACCTATGTGCCCTGCTCCCAGACTCTCCTGGCCTGGAAATTGTGCCTTTTTTCCCAAGGGGAACATACAGACTTTCTCTTTGAAACCTGCCCGGAGCATGGCAGCAAAAACCCTCCATTGTCGTTTCACATTCAGGGGATGAACAGGGGAAGGAAGGTTTTTCACTCCCTGTTTGTTGCAAAGGGGAGCAGGGAATATTTTTGTCATCCGTCCACACAGGTGGTTGTTTTGGGGTTTTTTTGTTGTTGCACTGCTGGGCATGGAACTTGTGAATTCATTTCTGTCTTCAATCATTAGACAGGTACTCCCAAATTTTCAGCTTGGGATTTGGCAGCGTGCTGGAGCACTGGATGCATTTTGTTGAAATCATCTGCTCTGCAATGAGGCAGCAAATGTGTGATATTCCCTCACGCTTTGACTCTCTCAGCCTGGAATAACCGTTCCATTCCTCACACTGGAAAATGCCTCCATTTCACCTGAATCAGGTGTGAGCAACAAAGCACATTTCCTCAGGTTAGAGTGAGTGTTTGACATGGATTTGTGCTGGATCGTGCTGGATTCCACCTGGATCTGGGGGACAGATTATTCCTGGTGTTGTATAAAAACTCCTGAGGCAAACATACTTCCCTGACATCTTTGTGAAAAAGTTTCAACTCTCAGAATTATCTCCTGTGGCTTGGCTGTTTATATCCCATATTTTTTGCATTTTTGGTCTGGTTTCTCTATGCCCCACAGTTCAACCAACTCTCATGGAAATGCTCTCTTTGTAGGATGGGGCTACAAATGGGCAGGTTTGGATACAGGATATTGATGGATGTGACGCAGAGAAGAATCAGATGTTGGGATTTGGATATTTCAAATATACCTTGTCAGCAATTAATTGAAAAGCTCTTATTTGCTTATTTTATTTATTTTGGAATTTTGGTGTGCTTTTTCTCCAAATATTGCAAACTCATTAGAAAGCAGCTGCAGTGATAATGAGTATCCTGGCTCTAAAAGGTTTGGAAAAAGCTTGCAAAATTGTCAGTACAATATTTACCACAGAATCACAGGATGATTTGGGTAGGAAGGGGCCTAAAAGATCATCCCATTCCAGCCCCTGCCATGGGCAGGGACACCTTCCACTATCCCAGGTTGCTCCAAGCCCCGTCCAATGTGGCCTTGAACACTTCCAGGGAGGGAGGTGTTCCCACAGCCACTCTGAGCAAATGCAAAATAATATCTTATTATTTTGATCTATAAAACTTTATTTTTGGGACCATAGTGACTATTCTCATTTTATTTCCTTAAAAAAGTTTCAAGCACTAACTGAAAAAACATCCATAATGTTAAGAAAAACCCCTTATTTTTATAGCTCAGAAACTACAGAATGAGACTCAAGTTTTTGTTTTTTTTTTTCATTTTTGGAATTGTTTTCTATATTTCTACACTGAAATTGTGTCTACGCTTTCTATTTGGCAGAGGAAAGACAGGATTTTTGAAATCTCAAAAGATCTTGTGGTGCAAGGAAGACGCTTTTAGCTGGTGCCAAATATGATAGATTTTATCAGAAAATATTGTGTATGAAAATGTCTTCAAGAAATCACTGAAACCTTCTCAGGTCTTGTGTTGTTCCCTCTAGAATTTTTGATGACAAGGAGCCAATGGCATTAATGATGAGCCTTGTGTGTGTGTGCCTTTGGGTAATTGTGGGATAATTCAACATTACTCCTGGACTAAAATGTGAAAATATAATCTCAAAATCTCCACTTTGCTTCTCACAGTAAGAGAAAAGGTGGTGCCCATGGCTGGAGCTATATAATGTCCATATATATTATGTCCTTAAATAATCTGTGCAGTAGATTTGGTGACACTAACTAAGGATTATTGTTTTGAGAGGTTCAAAATGCCCCAAAAGGGACCTGCTGAGGAATTCTACACGCTGCTGTCTTGGAGCCTGAGTCTGTGGGAATGTGATGCGGAGGGAGAGCTAGATGAGTGGGAGAACAATTTACCTGGCAACCTGTCTCATGTTTGCTGACTATGAAGGGTAAGAAACCTACAGCTCTGTGAGGGAAAAAAATCCCCCATTAACTTTGCTGCCAGAGGAAATCGAATTTAAATTCAACAGTAAGTGCTTTTTAAATAAATCTGTAATTCCAACTCCAACAAGTGCAGCCGAGCACAGGAACCTCAGCAGAAGCTTCCCCTGAAAGACTTTATGAATTGTGATGTGAAGTGACAGAAGAGTCCTCCTGTTAATTTAAAATGACCCCCTTATTATACATAAGGATCTTTTCTCATTAGGAAGTGACCATCCAAGGCTGTTAACATTTTCAAATATTTTCCTTGGCGTAAGTGAAATACGTCAGGTGTCCTATTGACTTGGCAGAGGAAAGGACTTGCCTAATTGGGACGTAAGTGCAGGTGGATTTAGCAGGGAGGCACGTGAGGAGTGTAGCCCTTCCCTGGGATCACTGGATTTTTCTAGACATCTGAGAAGTGAGATATGCAGGCCTTTGACACCAGATTTGCTCATTTGTCACCTGTCCCTCCTATACATGACTGGTATCACATTCCTTTACATTTCCAGGCAAGGAGTGCCTTCAGCAGCCCACACCTCACCTTCACATTCATGGACAGGGGAAGGGTGGGATGGTTCATTTGTGAGAAAAGGCAGCAACTTTTTCCCGCAATTCCATGCCAGTTCTAGTGAGATACACCACGTATTTCTTCATGGCTGCTGCAAAAAGGGCTTTGTTGCCACCTGGCAATCTGACACGGAGTGCTGTCCCTAAACTGTGACCTCATCACAGGGATACAGCTGAAACTGGAAGGGATGAGAGAGGGTGGGAGCCTGCAGGCTTCACCAGGAGCTGACCAGAGCCATAGTGCTGCAGGGCACTCGTGCTCTCTGAGGTGTTCGAGTTGGTTTTACACAATGGGTCGGGCTGGAAGGGCCCACAGTGATCACCTGGTCCCAGCTCCCTGCTCCAGCAGGGCCATCCCAGAGCACAGGGCACAGGGTTGTGTCCAGATGGCTCTGGGGTATGCCCAGGGAGGAGACTCCACAGCCTCTCTGGACAATCTGTGCGGGGCTGGGGCACTGCCCAGGGAAGAAGTTCTGCCTCCTGTGCAGGGGGAACTTCCTGGGATCAGCCCCTGCCCGTTCCCCCTGTGCCATCCCAGGCCCCAGGGAGCAGGGCTGGGCCCTGCTCTGCCCCTCCCTGCACACAGGGACACCCAGGGGTGAGGGCCCCTCTCAGCGGGGGCTGCTCTGGAGGCTGCACAGCCCCAGCTCCCTCAGCCTTTCCCGGGCGGGGAGGGGCGCCAGGCCCTTCCTCATCTCCAGGAGCTCCCAGTGCCGGCTGTGCTGAGGATCCAGAGCTGGACACAGCCCTGCAGCTGTGCCTTCAGGGCATATCCTCTCCCCTCCCTGCTGGAAATGCTCTTCCCAATGCACCCCAGGATCCCTTTAGCCCTTGAAATCAGTGCTCAAGGAAGGAGGAAGCTCTGTGTGTTCAGCCCTTACAGCTGCTCTGCACTCCCTGTTCCTGACACTGATTTATGCTGCGGGGGAGCAGACAATGCCTCAGAACACAATAATAGACTTTGGGTTTGTTTACTGACTTTCATACCCTCAAATGCTCCGAGCAACCTCCACAAATGGCAAGTTAAATGTTAACAGTTCCATGTGTTGCAGAGTTCTGTGGGTGAATTAACCCCCGTAGACTTTCTGCCTGTGAACTTACAGCCTACCCTCTGCTTGAGGCTTTGTACCCTTTCCCTGGCAGGTTTTTTCCAGAGATTCAATGGCAAAAATCTTCCCTTTGTGGGTCTCAGGCTGTTGCCCTCATGCTTGTGACCTCGAGGGCCAGTCTGAACTCATCATTCCTAAATTTGTGCCTTAGAGCATTGCTAGCTGAAGGAAGCACCTGCTGGGCCAGGGTATTAAAGATCACCAATCGTTTGTACCAATCCTCCCTCTTCCCCCTGCTTTTCCTATCCAATATACAAATCGGGTATCAGAATCCCAGTAATGTATTCCATCAGAAGCAAGTGGCATCTATTTTTTTCTTTTAGCCTGGCTTCCAAAATAAGTGAGTCATGTATGACCCATCTTATACTCNATCTATTTTTTTCTTTTAGCCTGGCTTCCAAAATAAGCAATTCATGTATGACCCATCTTATACTCAAACTCTCTCTCTCATGTCTTTTAAATCTGTTGGGCAAATCGTCCTGCAAGTCATTAAAATAATAAAAATTTTGTAAATTTGCTCCACCAGCGGAAAAAAATAGCATTCAGGTGTGTAATTCTCATATCCATCTTCACTTTAGTTGGCAACCTCGCCAGTTCTCACTCATTTAAATATTTGGCAAGCTTTAAACATTAATTAATGTACTGTATTATCATATCTGTTAAAGTGTTTCTGGCAATATTTGGCAAGTCCTTATTTCTCCTTGCCAATCTCATTGTTTTGGATTGCATGAGGAAAAAAATGTATGCACAGATCAGGCTGTGACTGGGGAGTTATTGCCTGATATATCTGGTGACTTTCTTTTCCTGATTATTGCATTTTAAGCTGTGTTTGTGACAGACTGTCTGACATATTAGACATAATAAAGAGCCTCATAAACAGTATTATTGAAATCCACGTAGAAGATAGGTCAAAACTCTGAGAAGAAGAAGAAAACACTGTTAATTATAGATGGAAGGCTGGCTTCTGAAAGTGCTGGAGGGCCTGTTTTAAGGATGTTTATCTCCAGTAGGTTATGAAAAAGTCAAAAGATCACATCCCTATCAACAAATATGTATAAAATAAATTTAGAAATGAATATCCGTTATATTCCTTTATCGAGTTATGAAGATAAATGAGATGCCAACAACTAAACTTTTATCTCCAGTGACATGATGTTTTTCTGTTTTCCACTTTTATTTCCTTCCTCAAGTTTTCTTTTCCCCTCCAAGCCAAAACGTTTTCTCTTTCTTGTTCTCAGCTGAAAGTAAATGAGTCTTTAAATGATTTCTCGATTTTTACTGATCCTTGCTACTCCATAGTTTTGTAATCAAAAACATCTCCTCTCAAGTGTAAAGGAACAGAGTCTTCTACAGCAACACCACATACTCACTTAGGAGGAGATGTTATCTTTTTCTACAACTTCAGCTTTTTTCTGACAGCTATAAGATATATTAAAGCTTTAGGAATTCTTAATATGTTAAAAATGTTCTTCTTTTCACAGTCCCTTAATCGTGAGTAATAGCTTGGGCCTGTGGAGCTTAATTTTATTTTAATTGGCCTGGGTCATCTCCAGGTATGTGGCAGTGGGCAGAAGTTCTATCCATAATCCAATAATTTTCAGATTGTGCCAAATAGGAAGTCAAAGCAAAGGGCCATGGATCTCTGTCACAACTCAACCTCTTGCTGAACAGTTTGAAGGGAAGGTATTAAATATTTATGGAATAATTAGCAATGGTTAGAAGGCACCAGGCAGAGCATGGATTTGTGAGAAACTCAGAAGAGACACATGGGGTGAAGAGAGACATAGACTCATAGAATGACTTGGGCTGGAAGGGACCTTAAAGCCCATCCAGTGCCACCCCCTGCCATGGGCAGGGACACCTCCCACTATCCCAGGTGGCTCCAAGCCCCGTCCAACCTGGCCTTGGACACTTCCAGGGATCCAGGGGCAGCCACAGCTTCTCTGGGCAACCTGTGCCAGTGCCTCTCCACCCTCACAGGGAACAATTCCTTCCCAATATCCCATCTATCCCTGCCCTCTGGCAGTGGGAAGCCATTCCCTGTGTCCTGTCCCTCCATCCCTTGGAAATTGTCTCTCTCCATGTTTCCTGTGGCTCCTTCAGGCCCTGCAAGGCCACAGTGAGGTCACCCCAAAGCTTCTCCTCTCCAGGCTGAACAATCCCAGCTCTCCCAGCCTTTCCTCCCAGCAGAGCTGCTCCATCCCTCTGCTCATCCTGGTGCCTCCTCTGGCCTCTCTCCAGCAGCTCCACGTCCCCCCTGTGCTGGGCCCAGGGCTGGGAATTGTTTTTGGAAGGAGATTACAATCTTTTTGCAGGTCCTTGTAAAATAGAAGAAGGCAGAACTTTTCTTTACCTACTCGAGCCAGCCCGACATGAGGCTGTGCAGAACCTGTAGTACACTGGAGACCAGTGGCACTGGGGATCAGAGGCACTGGGGATCAGTGGCACTGGGATCAGAGGCACTGGGGATCAGTGGCACTGGGGATCAGAGGCACTGGGATCAGTGGCACTGGGGATCAGTGGCACTGGGGATCAGTG
>WBMZ01006834.1:0-29211 GCA_013400975.1 Atrichornis clamosus | reverse complement strand
GGCACTGGGGATCAGTGGCACTGGGGATCGGTGACTCTGGGGATCAGTGGCACTGTGGATCAGCGGCACTGGGGATCAGTGGCACTGGAGGTCAGTGGCACTGGAGGTCAGTGACACAGAGGGTCAGTGACATTGTCTGCCCCTCCCCACTGGAGCCTTCAGCACCTGCCAACACCTGCACAAGGTGTCTGGAGGTGGGAGGTGCTCTCACTCCACTCCTGTTTTGTCTTGTTTATATGGTTCAAGCTGTAGATCATCATTCTGTTGGAATTCATGGCATTGGACCTTACTGTGGCACTTCTTGCCTGATCTGTAACTCCCTCCACCACTAAGGCTCCCAGATGGATTTGTAGCACCTTCTGCTGTTCCTCTGTACTCTGCAGATGTCAGGCAGGCCTGTGAAGTCTCCTGTGGTGAGGGTGAGATCCTTCAACACCTGTCTCCTCCTTGGATACTGCCATGCCATGTCTCACACCTTCCCTCAGGCCCCTCTCCACACACTCCTGTCCGACAGCTCTGCCTCCTGTTCCCAACTCCGCCTGGAGCACTTGGCAGGAGCAGCTGTTCCTGCTCCATTCATCCCTGCATTCCTCTCTGGCAGTTGAATCCTGTGGTCTTCCTTGCTCTTGGAGCAGTTATGCTCTCCTGTTATGTGACTGGACATCTCCACACGTGGCCACAAGTCTGACCCTCACATTTTGGGATTAGGCTGACCTGCAGAAGGAACAAGTGTGCCTGTGTGGAAATGGTGGCATTAGATGGCATCTGTAGTATCTAAATATTTTTTCTTCATGGAAAGGGTTGTTAAACATTGGACGGGGCTGCCCAGGGAAGTGGTGGAGTCGCCATCCCTGGAGGTGCCCAAGGAAGGCCTGGACGTGGCACTCAGAGCTCTGGGCTGGGGACAAGGTGGGGATTTGGCACAGGTTGGACTCAATGGTCTTGGAGGTCGTTTCCAACCTTAATGATCCTGGGATTCTGTGAAATTTATCCTGGAGACACAGTAGCTTTTATTGCAGTTGTTTTTTTAATATTTTTTCAACAAGCAAGTTGAAAACTGAGGAGTGACACCACTGGAGACTGGGATGGGAACTGAGCTGCTGGTGGGCTGAGCCCCCTGTTCACAGCTGGAGAGATCCCCTGTCCTTGACTTTCACTGCTGGGACAGCAGGGACGCACTCTCTAAATCACAAATAAGGTTCTGCCTGGGGAGCCAAGAGAGGCTGAATGGAATTGTTGTGGCGGAGAGGTGAAAGAGGGAGTTGTCTGGAGTTCCCCTTGAAGGACAGTAGTCAAACCAACCATAAAAAGTTTCATTTATAGTTCCTCAGAATCACAAATCTCTTTGAACACTGCATTTGTTTGCATTGGTGGAGACCAGGGTCAGAACACTTATTTTGCACTTTCCTTCATTCCTCTGAAATGTAAATACATTTCTTTATGTGCTGAGTGATTTACTTCAGTCCACAAAGGTATTTACGAAAGGATCCAGAAACTGAATTGAAGGACTTGTTGGGTACTGGTTTTCATTTAGGCTTGTGAACTGTATTCCCAAAGAGAGGTACTGGGATTATTGGAAGGTATTTATCTCTCTTATGATGCCTTAGAAAAACATACCACATGAACTTACTGAGGTCATGTTCACTGCCAAGTACTGAGAAACTGCACTAATATATCTCTTGTGCTATGAATATCATATACTCTGCAGAATTATATTTTGCCTGCACTTTGTGGCATTGATGTTTTTACCTTTGATTAAACTGAATAGATAGTTGAGGATCTGCAATTTAAATTTTAGAAATAAAATCTCTTGCTTTTCTACAGTAATTTGGTTTTGCATTTATTTTTACAGTGTTGGTGGTTTTTTTCAGAGAAGGTGTAGGTAGCAGTCACTTTTGTTCTTTTTTTTTTCCTATTAAGTGCTTGAGTTTAAAGAATTACTAATTAAATTCTTAGCTAATTTGTATTGCAATTTAACCTCACTGAGTTCATAAAAGGTGCTGTTGCTTCTGAGTACACTCATGCTAGAAATGCGTTTTTCAGCACTTCAACAGAAAGTGCCTGAAGTATAGGAGTTAACAAATATTAATCTTAACATACATTGAGTAATAAGTCCCAAACCTCATCATTTAGGTGATTATAAATCAACACATGATCACCCTATGCAGATGCAGGAGGAAGTGTGACATTATGCTCCATTTTTGGATCAATATTTGGAACAACTTTGGTTCTCAAAGGTAATATGGCCAGGAGATTTATGGACACAGACCTTTCTTTTCCATAAGCAGATGGAATATTCACTGTTGTTTCTCAGCCGTTTCTTACTGTGAAAAAAAATAAGGAATACAGTGTTGATAAAAGCCTGATATTCCTGGCAAGCTGCTGGGGATAGTGTAGTTCCTCCCGCAACGGAAAGGAAGTAAATTGGTGTTATTAGCAGAGGAGGAACCATTCTGTGTTATTCAGGTTGTTTAATACTTCCCACATAGGAGAAGGAATTTAATTCTAATTTTCGTACTGAACTTGATTTTCACTTGGATGAAACTTTTCCGGAAAAGCAATGTGCCTTAGGTGGATATTTTTGAAGGAGAGGAGACCTTATCTGAAATAATTTGTATTCCATAAGAGGCTCAAGGGAAAAACGTGTGCTTTTCACTCCAGTGATATATTCAATAACCTTTTCTTCAAGTTAATTTTCACTCCATGTGCTTGGAACCTAAACACAGGTTTTAAGAAGAGGTATCCTTTTGGAATTGCATGTCCATAAGGGTGTTCCAGCTGACAGCTCAGCTGAGCAGGATCTTTCCTGTAACTGGAATTTCAGGCACCTGGGTGTTACTTGAGCCGTGCTCCTCTGGGGAGAGAAGGAACATGGTCTCAGTTGCTCTGCTGCTGAATCCAGCACCAAGAACCCATTTTCCACTGATGAAACCAAAATGAAATACTGTGGGAAGAACTGAAATGGGAAAAAGAGCCTGGGAAATGAGCCTGGTGGATGATACCAGGATTCAGCATGCACACAGGTTGCCTGGCCTCGTGTACTTGGACTGGAAGCAGGTCTGAGAAGGGGGAGAGGGGAGATGACATGGGATCCTTAATGGGAAAACTCATGGGATTGCAATGCAAACCACGAGCAGTGGAGTGAAAATACTGGCGTTTTCCAGGCAAGGAGTTTCCTAAGACACTAAAAAAAACCAGAAAACACTTCAAATCGAACAGTTGTGATGTAGAACTTTGTGATATCTGAAGGCTTGCATGCAGGCTAAATTACCTCAGCTACCACTAAGTCACCTCACACTGTTCTGAAATCTTTGTTTCTTGATCCTTAGACACCTGTGTTGTCATTCAGTCTTCTGACATAACACCACATGCCAAAATGTCCTGCACAACCTTTACAAGTGATGAACGGATTTTAACCAAATGATTTTGCCCTGACCTGAAGGTAAAAGTCCACTCTATGATCTGCAAGTTGGTGAAATGAAAATTGCAATAAAGTTTTTACATTTTAACTTTCTACCCCTGCCAAACTCTTATAGAAAAAGTGCTCCTTTTCCTGCTCTCTTCTGATGTTCTATATTCACTGAATCCTCAGCCTCAGCAAGATTGATATATTCAGTCATTACAACAATTTATATCTTGCTGCAGAATCCCATGGAAGTAAACACAAACAAACTCAGTAAATTAGGTTTTCTCACAACGGTGAAGTTGATTTTATTAGTAGCAAATCAAAACTTTCCCGTTCTCAATTTCCTCCTTGCTTTGTAACAGCATCTTTATCAAAGATCCTAAATTTTTAGATAGCCAATGCATTCATTTTCATTTTTATTTATTTGACATCAGCTGACACAGGGATTCTGTTGTGCTTGGGAGTGATGATTTTGTGAGTGAATCTCGTTAGGCACAGCACAGAGTAAGATAATGATGGTTTATGACAATGCTGAAGACTTGTGACTCTGAGATCCACTGTGAAACACTTCCATAATCCTTGCAGGAGTCAGCAATGTGTCAGGAACACATGGATATTCAGAGGGCTCATTTCAGAATAAACAAGTTCACCTCAGTTTATTTATTTTGAAATGTTTTTGAGAGGGTGGAATGATCTCTGAGAAGAAAGGAAGGTTATTGTCTCCTGTTACAGAGATCTGCCTACAATACCATAAATTTCTTGTTTGAGATCCAGATTAAATTACCAAAGGACAAAGCAAATTTTAAATTGAAATTATAAATCAACAAGGAAAAATCAAGCAAATTAGATTACTGAAGTCTTAGAGCGGTGCTACTCTGACAGAAATTAATGGAAAATGGAAAATCAAACAGAATGATTAAAACATGATGATGGATCCACAAAACAGAAGCAAAGAGTATTAAATTAGGTTCCTAAAATATTAGATTAAGCCACTAAATTAAAAATGCTCAGGTGAAAGATATGCTTATCTCTCTATTACATTATTGCCCCCTTTTAACAGTGATCAATTATTTTATCTTGTCAGCTGTATTAAATCCTGCCATGGGTAAAGAATTTCTCAGGATATCTGTAGAGTGTTGTTTGTTCATTCATTTTTTAAAGAATCTGTCATGGTCTGACCTTAAACTGGGTTGCACAAGGGGCAGGTGGGCCCAGAGCTGGCTGGCAGGTGCAGCAACTGGGTCCCCTCTGCTGCTGGATCTCTCAGGTGGGGGCTCTGATGGTGAGGTTGGGAGTTGGAGGACAAATTTTAGCACAGCCACAGCCATTTACAGCCTTTCGAACTTCCCAAGAGACGTCACCTCAATGAAAGTCATGATGAAGACATTGCTTATGGGGATGAATGGCTGCATTCAATTCTTTTATTTTCTGTTTAAATTTTGGGCTCTCCGGGATAGGCAGTTTCTTGAAATTCCTTGGACAAGGTTACTGCTTGGAAATGAAGTTTCTAGGCACCATTACAAAGAAGTAATGACCAAAAAAAGATGATTTCATCACCATAGCAACTGAGGCATTGGGGCAGTTTGCCCAGAGAATGTGTGGCTGCCCCTGGATCCCTGGAAGGGTCCGAGGCCAGGTTGGACAGGGCTTGGAGCACCCTGGGATGGTGGAAGGTGTCCCTGCCCATGGCAGGGGTTTGGAACGGGTTGAGCTTTAAGGTCCCTTCCAACCCAAACCATTCTGGGATTCTCTGGCAACATTTTATTTAAAGGTTTTAAATATTTAATCCAAAATATGCCCTGGTTGTTCTGTCCATGGAAATGATGCAGGGTGCATATAAATTTCATGTATCCACATTGAGGATGGGTTGACTTCTGGCAGTGCCAGGTTTTCTGTTGACTTTGGAGAAAATGAGGACATTAGATGGGTTAGATGACACCCTTTTATAGAAGCCAGCCAGGCTTAGCCACAGGCCAAGGCAGGACACTCTTTGTCTGAGACTGTCAAGGAAACATTTGGGAATTTCCCCTGTGAAAAAAAGTCTTGTCAAGGATGAAATACTGAGAAGCTGTTCTCTAGTAACACTTCTGTTTTAATATGCAATTTCCCTACGAGGACTTCCCCAGCTGGTCAGTCTTTAAAGGCAGTAAAGTGGGATTAGAAAGAAATTCCTGCAGTATATTCCACTGGAAAGCAGGAAAATGTTAGATGTGTAGATAAAGTAAAAGGATGATACGTATGGGAAAAAAAAAGGGTATTTTTCCCTGTACAAATCCACTGAGAAGCCTGTGGTTACCTTTGAGGTGTGTTAGCCAAAGGTAGATCCTTTGAGGCTAATTCAATGTGACAACAGGGAAGAACTGAGCCCACCAGTCCCAGAAATTACTCACTGTTTATGTTTTCTACCAGAATGCAAATGTTTCTGCTCAGATGAGGTCTTAGTGAATGCAAAGACTGCAAACCTTACTCCTGTTTTCATAAAGGGAAGGGTTTCTCCTGAAAAAACCACATAAAGGCCATCAAAGAAATGCCGTATCTCCCCTACAGCCTATTTTCTATTCTGCCTTGTTGTGTAAGCATCTTAAATTAGACCTGATTCTTTTATCAGCACAGATTGGATGTGTCATGAAGTAGCTGAATCCCAGCTGGGTGGTCCCAGCATGGAGCATTTACGCAGCTCCTCAGAGGCAGGTGAGACTTGGATCTGCATGGGCTCCATACCTGCCATGTCAGCATACATTTCTGGAGAACCAGATTTCCTGGATCACAGGGAGGGCATTGCTGCTCTGACCAGAGGGATGTGATCAGCACTGAATCCAGTTCATCCTTTGAAGATACCTGGAAATAGTTTTTTTGATAACCTACAAGCACAAAAATCTTGTATCATGTCGGAGCTTGACTTGATAATGGGTATAATTTTATTTAGGCTGATTTAGTTGTGGGTCAGGACAGCGAAAATACACCTGGAGCAATGGAAAACATTTTAACAAGCTGTTCTTCCACTGACTGTGATTCTGTGATTTGGTAGAATCAAATTTTGGCAGAACTTCCATGCCCATACATACAGTTTTAAAAAATCAGCTATGCTTTTAATTATACTTTAAAATTGTAAATTTGGAATGTATTTTTGTACCTGTTCTAGTAGATTTGTAATAACTAACAAAATTTCAACTTTGATATAAATTGTTTTACTGCTTAGTTTCATCCTTGCCAAGAAAAAACAGGGAAGAATAAAATATCCTTACAAAAAGGCAATTGATAAATACTTCCCATGCCATATCTGTCTGGTAACGTTTTTCTAATAACTTTGGCAAGTCATGAGAGCGAAGCAAATTACACTTCTTAATTAGGAAATGTATTTTGAACCTCGCAAGATTCTTAAATCACACCCCTATTTTTGAAAATCCCGTGTATGCGAGCTTAAAAAGCTAATTTTAGATTTGTCATTTTGAAAATGATAATTTGTGTGTATTAAAAAGCCTAGTCACTCTATTAGTCTATTGAAAGCCCAATTATTTCAGTTTTTCAGAGTGACAGATTCTCTGCCACTAAAAGGGTTTAGTAGGAAAATAGATACTTTGATTCACATATATCTTTATAATTTTAATGTCTTGTAGAGAAGTACATGAGTAAAGCTCTATGTTCTGTTCACTTTGTAGGCCAACAGTCTTAGCTGTAATATTTGGGGTTTTTTCTGCAATATTGCTGTGACATTGCCATGCAAGATCTTGTTTTGTGTGTGGTTTAATTTCAGCCAGCAACTGACCCCCACCAGCCCTTTCTCAATTCCCACCAGTGGGATTGGGAAGAGAATCTGGGTTTAAAAGGGACAGAACTCCTGGGTTGAGATGAAGGCAGTGCAAGAGGTAAAGCAAAAGCCTCACTCACAAAAAAGTAAATCCAGGAATCCATTCCCCACTTACCCTAAGCAGGCAGGGGTCAACCATTCCCAGGAAAGCTGGGATCCATTACATGTAAGAGTGACTTGGAGAGACAAACTCCATCACTCCAAACATCCCCCCTTCCTTCTTTTTCTCCCATCTCCATACACTGAGCATGACACCATATGGTGTGGGATATCCCTGGGGTCAGTTGGGGTCAGCTGTCCTGGCCGTGTCCCTTCCCAAATACATGTGCAATCCCAGCCTCTTCACAGGTGGAGAGGGGTGAAAGGCAAAAAAGGCCTTGGCACTGTGAGGACTTCCCCAGCTGCTCAGCAAAACATCCGTGAAATTATCAACACTGATTCCAGAACAAATCCAAAACATGGGCGAGAAGTTTCATTTTCATCCTCAAATATCTTTGGATCTGGCTTGGATCAGGAATGGGGTGTCCAGCAGGAGCAGGGCAGGGATTGTCCCTCTATGCTGGGCACTGAGAGGCCCCTCAGGGCTGTGTCCAGTTCTGGGCCTGCAGGAGAGGCCTGGAGGGGCTGGAGCGTGTCCAGGGAAGGGACCGGAGCTGGGAAGGGGCTGGGAAACGCCTGAGGGAGCTGGGGGGGCTCAGCCTGGAGCAAAGGAGGCTCAGGGGGGCCCTTCGGGCTCTGCACAAGTCCCTGACAGGAGGGGGCAGCCAGGGGGGGTCGGGCTCTGCTCCCAGGGAACAGGGACAGGAGGAGAGGGAACGGCCTCAGGCTGTGCCAGGGGAGGGGCAGGTTGGACAGCAGGAGGAATTCCTGCCTGGAAAGGGTGGTCAGGCCTTGGCAGGGGCTGCCCAGGGAGGTTTGGAGTCGCCATCCCTGGAGGTGCCCAAGGAAGGCCTGGACGTGGCACTCAGAGCTCTGGGCTGGGGAGAAGGTGGGGATGGGGCACAGCTGGGACTCCATGGGCTGGGAGGGCTTTTCCAACCTTAATGATCCTGGGATTCTGTGAAATTTTTCCTGGGATGTTCTGGAAACACAGTAGATTTTATTGTAGTTGGTTTTGAAAGGAACTCTCCAAATGCCTTATTTTGTATTGGGTTTTTAGAGGAGCTTTCTCCTCCTCCTACTTTTGATTTTTGCTGTTGTTGCAGATTTTCTGTGAGCCTCAAGTCCATATATTGCACACCTGGAAGAATTAATTAGCAGAGACATTGTACTCAAACTTCAGCCTGTTGTGTGGTTCTCTGCATAACTGGTGAGCTAATTTATTTTTTTCCTCTTTTTTTTTTTTTTTTTAAATTTTTCCTGGCAGCTCTTTCACCCTCTGATTTGACTAGATTTGAATGTTGTTGATCCGTGCTGCAAATGAGCAATTAGTGCTTAATGGCTGTCAGACATCCCTCTCTTCATTTATCAATCTGTTTAAAATGGAAGGAAGTGGTTAGAGACAAACAAGCAGAATTACTATGTAAAGAAAACAGAGTTAAATAAACTCAAATATTTCTGGTGTATCAAGGTAAGAATTTACAACATACAAAGATGTAACCATTGATTTTCCTTCATTTTTCCCAGGACTGAATAGAATACTGAGTGAAGCTTTGTTGCTTGAGGTACAGTCTGAAGATGTTGGTAACCCTATAAACGAGACATTTTCAATATCAATTCTACTATAAAAATACAGATTTGTTTTGATTTTCATTCTGTTCCCAGCCTTGTGGTTACTCTTAAATACTTCTTGCAAATGTTATAATTATTCTCAGGATTAAATGTTAGTAAAAGGAGTGATATTCCGCTTGCAGGTCCATGTTCCAGTGATAGTAGGAATCTCAGACGTTTGTAGCTGTGCTGAAATTAGGATACCACAGAACACTCGTGGTTTCTACAAGCACTGAATCAAGTTTGTGTGATGAGATAGGCAACAGTTTGAGAGCACCACACTGACTTTTGGTGGGAATTGGTTGGACTCAGTAGAGAGCAAAGGAGTTGACCTGACATAAGGCTGGAAGAAGGAATCCAAATAGATGGGTGACAAGGCTGCTGGTGGTTCCAAAAAAGACAGAGACATGCCTTGTGGGATGGAATGTCTTTTTTCCCCTCTTGATTTTCCACATGGAACACCCCTATTTGATGCCACTCTGGTGGTGGTACTTTTCTTTATGGAATGTGATGGACGCAGTGGCTGGAACAAGAATGCTGTCAGCTTTTATAGGATTGGAAGCACTGTTTCCCCTGTTCAGTACCAGCTGAATACAATTTGAACTTCGTGATGAGTTTAGTAAGAAATGAAAGATGACCAGGATGCTGAAATGAACCAAATAAAAATTTGTCACTGCCTAGTGGAAAACACATCTGTGCAGGAAGTCTGAATAACCTGCTGGTGGAAGGACTACTTAGTGCTTGTATTTCCTCATGGACATGATGAACTGCTCCTTTGGGATGAGGCAAGATATTTTTCTCTTTGCTGGCAAAAATCACGGAGGCATCTCAAAAAAACCCTTCTCTGTGCTAACTCCCTCTGCTTCCTCTCCTTCTTTCTGTCTGTCTTTCTCCCTCCAAGAAATGCTGTGGGGCTTTTTTTAAACTGGAGAGAATCACGGTGACTGTGATCACAGGGATCTGCTTTCCCAGTTCAGAAATAGGAGAAGTGTAGCAGCTTTTCCTCCTCTTTGCTGAAAGCAGTGCTGTAAAGTGGAAGTTTGTCTCCTTTTCCCATTTCCAGGCTTTCAGCAGCACTTCTGTTCCAGGTCTCAGTTTGGTTTTTACCTTATTTGCCCCACGGTTGAGATGGTCATGGCTCAAATCCAGCTGGAGTTTCATTTTTGTTTCCTGCTCCGAACAAATGGACATAAACTGAGCCAATTCCAGTTGGATGAGCTCCGGACAGTAACCCAATAAGTTAAATGTGCAGAGTTAGCAAAATCCACACAAGCAGGGCCTTGACAACAGCCCAACACCTTAAATTGCATCAGCTCACCAACCTGATGTCACAATTCATCTCTATTTGTGTGATGCAAAATTGATGAATTTAACATCATAACTTATTTCTGAGCTTACTTTTCTTTGCCTGTGTGTGAGAGGGGATTTCTGCTGTCATTTTTGTTGGTGTTTTTTTTGCATTTTGTTGTTTTTTCCTTCAGCTCAGGACCTGTGATGATGGAGGCTGGCAATAAATCTTGACTGTCTTGACTCCACTTGACCTAAAATTGCGTTTTCAGATAAATCTTGGTATTTTGCTCTATGGTGCACAAGAGATGGCTGCACCTTCTACTTTACAATTCTCTTTCATTTCCTCCATCTCTTATAAATCATGTTCTCTATTTCTTTCTGCTTTATTTCTTAGCTCACACCACTTGTTTAAAAATGCGCAAGAAGACAAATGTTTACTTAGAATTTCAGCTTTAGTCAGAATTTTTTTGCTGTGTTTTGGCAGGTTTTATCTCAGAACAAATCCTTCCCGTTCCTCCTCACCTTCGGATCTGAAAATCTGCATTCCTGTCCTCGTTAGGCTCTGCTGTGCTGCGTGCAGGAATATTGGCAGGAGGAGAGAGATGGATTTGAGGTTGTCAGGGAATCTGAGAACCTTTCCAAGGAAGCCTTGGGGAAAGGGAGCCTTTCCTTAAATGTGCAACTGCTGGTGAGTGGTTTAAAGTAGTTTTATTAATAACTGCAAGCTTTTTAATAAGGTGACAGCTGGCAGAAAAATTTAATGGACAAGCTTGAAAGATGATTTATTTTTCTTCTTCTTCCAGAAACAAACTGTTCAAACTGCAAATAAACACTAGTGGGTACAGAATCACACTTTTATGAGATGGTAATGGAGGGTTTGCAATTTGCATATTCAATTAGGAATGGCTAAGTAGGCATTTTAACCATTGCAATTATGCTCAATTATCCTCAGTGTTGTAGCCCTGGAATACCTTGCACAGCTCAGGATGCAACTTCCTACCCAAGGAGGAGCCTGAACACAAACTATCTCAGATGAACCCTGCAACGGTTCCTAATTTCCAAAATTTTACTCCAGGTTGGACTTCAGTGGTTTATTTACTCCTGAAGGAAACGGAAAAACCTTGATTTCAGAGATGAAGAAATCTGAGCAGAGTCTAAAGGTTCAGGTTCAATTTCATGGACTAACTGAAAAAACAAAACTCCATTCTGATATAATGAAGTAAAATAAACAGTGCTCTTCAAAGTGAATGGCCTGCTGTGCTTCCTAATGAGAAAGTTCAGGAGAACCTACAAAGAGTTTAAAATCACATGCAATCAACGAACATGAGTTTTAATCCTCTTCCTCTCTGGGACACTAATTTAGCAAAGGATTTAAGCTCGTGTTTATCTTCATCCCTCTTAGCCAAGCACTCGCAGCACTGGAGTTGATGAAACTGATTTTTTTTATAAATCTAAGCATGAATCTTGCTAAAAAGAGTTGGATACCTTTACTGAGGCTCTAGTATATCCAGATCTGAGATTCTGTGGAGCAGACAGGCCCTGGTGACAACAAAAACTGGCTCAAAATGTTATGCTTTGAGTTGAACAGCCAAATAATTGTGTTTTCCTCAAACTGGTGTGAAAAATGAACACTGATTGAAGACAGAAAGAAAATGGAGCAATCCACCAGGGTTCAACGGTGCCGGCAAATTTCTGGAGTGTGCTCCATGATGTCAGTGGGAGGGAATCCAGGGCAGCTGGTGAGTGTGGACTTGGCCTTCAAGCAGCAAGTGCAAAAAGCGGGTGAAACGCCTCTCCCAGGTGCAATGTCCTGGTCACCAAGCCCCAGATATCCAGTATAGCCAAGATCCATGCTCACTGGATGTCCTGACACAGCACTGCAGCCCCTACCCCTAGAAACAGAAGGACAAGCAGACATTGTCCTTGGAGGAAGTATGCTCTGATGCCAGTGGAAGTCCTCAGGAGCTGAAAGACTCAGGTTTCTTCTAGCAGTCTAACCCATAAAGGGCATCTACTTCCTCCATGCAACAGGCCATAGCAGAATTTGGCTTTTTGAATGGCAGGGTTTCCCCTGTGAGGCCCCTGGATCATCTTACAAGAAAGTGCAGATGCTGCACTATCCATCCAAGATTCCTGAACTGTCCTCCAAAGGATTTTAGAAGCACCTGACTCTCTGTTTTTTCAGGATCACATAAGGATCTAATTTAGATAGTCTGAATCACGCTGGTGGGGTGAGAAGCCTAAATTTTAGGTGCTGCAATGCTACACTGAAGATGTCTAAAAGGAGAAGTCTGAATATAGGTGTCAGTATCTAATGTGTGGGTTAGGTACCAATCACTACCAGGTTCTAAATTACAGGGTGACATTAATTTCAGGCTGCCATCATTTCAGACTAATTATTGCACATTCAATTTCATCCTTGTCAACTGAGAAGAGCAGTGCAAAATCAGCCAGTTTGGGATTTGTTTGAATTCCTTTTCTGCAAAGGACCACACAAGGCCTAGACTTGGCTGTAGAGACTGGGCAGAGTCTTTCCACAAAGAAAGAGGAGAGGATATGAAATATATGAGGACAGGAATCCAGCCTTGGCTTAACCTGAACTTCCTGATGTCTGAACACCCTCTGTGACTTCTTGATTTAAATGACGGTCGTTTACACCTCATTCTTTGCAGGACTGAGATAGACAAGGAGAGATCCTGAAGTGGTGCTCAGTGTCATTACAAAGCAGTGGAAAGTTGCAAATTTATGATTGATATGTCCTAGGAAGCCCATGAGCTTTGATGAGTTGGTGTCTCCCCTGACTTTGGGGGAGTTGGAGGAAGGTTTTGGTTTTTATGAAGTCACCGGAGCACTTTAATGATTCAACTTAAGTGTACTCCCTTGTATATTTAATATATGTATATGGACATATATATATCTCTCTAAAAAATATATCTCTCTCTATATATATATTTAAAGGCTGTAGTTACCCAGTGCATGTCCCTCTCCCTTCAAGCAGCTACAAAGCTGCAAAGTCTGAAATAGAAGTGGGTTATTTTATCCTTGCCTAGGGAACACTAGAGCTGGTTGTGACAAATATGCTATCCCCAAAACAGTAAGGAGGCACAAAAGAAGCGGGGAACAGCCTCTAAACTTGGACTTTAAAGTGTTTTGTGTGTGAGAGGATTTTTTTGGTTGCAGGCAGCTATTTCCTCTTGTGAACGAAGTGTCATGATGCTGGGCACGGGTGAGGCCTCACATCAAATCCTGTGTCCAGTTCTGGGCCCTGCACTTTAAAAAAGGAGACTGAGCTTGTCCAGGGAAAGGAACGGAGCTGGGGAAGGGTACGGAGCACAGGAGCAGCTGAGGGAGCTGGGGGGGCTCAGCCTGGAGCAAAGGAGGCTCAGGGGGGCCCTTCTGGCTCTGCACAAGTCCCTGACAGGTGGGGGCAGCCAGGGGGGGGCGGGCTCAGCTCCCAGGGAACAGGGACAGGAGGGGAGGGAACGGCCTCAGGCTGTGCCAGGGGAGGGGCAGGTTGGACAGCAGGAGGAATTCCTGCCTGGAAAGGGTGGTCAGGCCTTGGCAGGGGCTGCCCAGGGAGGTTTGGAGTCGCCATCCCTGGAGGTGCCCAAGGAAGGCCTGGACGTGGCACTCAGAGCTCTGGGCTGGGGACGAGGTGGGGATGGGGCACAGCTGGGACTCCATGGGCTGGGAGGGCTTTTCCAACCGCAAGGATTCTGGAATTCTGTTACTTATCCGGGCTGACTGAGAATATCCCAAAGAAGTTGTGCCAAGCAGAGTAGGAGTCACTGCATTCAGAGAGAGCAGAGAAGAGGTTAAAAGGCTGAGCTGGAACATGTGCCAGGCAGGGAACACGCTTGGGGTTCTTTTAGGAACCCATCACTGAGCACAACTTTATCAAGGCCCAGTTCTGAATTTGTCCCTTCATCTGTCTCCACAGAACAAGCTGAGCACTGTCCCTATCCCCCGGTGTGCACACAGATTTACACACTCGTGTGTGCAGGGTTTAGAGCCTCTTGATTTACTTTGGTGATCATTGCTTTGATGGGGAGAAGTGGGCACTGAGCAAAGCAGCACAGAGCTTTCTACTTAAACAGGAGTTAATCGCAGACAAATCTGATTTTATGCACCTTGGCACCTCTAAGTGAAAAAGAACAGAAAAAAATCAGGACACAAGGGAAATTTGGGCTGTGTATTAACCATTACTAGCACAGAAATGCACAAGGATAAAGGAGGGAGAATGCACCGAGGGGATCAATTTATGTGAGGAACATTATTTTTTTTGTCTCTATTAGAGATTCTTAGCACTCCTCCTTATACTCTGCCTTCTGGAGACTAAAGTGAAGAAGATGACAGGCTAATAGCCAAAAGCACAAACTTTGCTTTTGCATCCTCTGTCTCCAAACACAGAGAAAAGCTGTTGAACACCCCAACTGCTGCATTTGTGTTGGCTGCAGGATGGGGTCCTGCCCAGCTCCTCTCCTGAAATTTTATTTCTTGATGTATTTGCAGGTGACCTTGGTCTTGTCACTGTCCACCTTCTCCTGTAATGAATCACATTGTCTGTGTCCTAGCACTGGAAATGAAAGTTTGAGGGAAGGAGAATTGATGCCTGAAAGTGATTTGTTTTGGTTTTTTTCCTGGTTGTATCTGTTAATCTAGTTAATAAAAATAACAGTAATGATGATGGTGGTAATGATAATAATCACTCTCCCTGCAAACTGCACCTTGCTTTGAACAGGACAGTGATTTTCAAAGTATTTTACTGGTATTATCTGCTTTTTTTTTTGAAAGCTGTAGGATGCAGTGTTGATGTGAAAATGTCATTGCATGTTATTAAGGGAAAACTGAATTATGGCAGCGACAATTAAGAGAGTCTGAAAATGTGTCTATTAAACTCTGTTTTACACTTCACATTTGGGTGAACAGCTCTCAAGGGTTCTGTCTGAGCAAAGTAATTAAATTTGTGCCTAACTTTAAGGTTATGCTCAAAGTTCTAAACTGAAAAGGAAGTATGTGCTCAACAGATTTGGTCGTTTGCACTTCAGAACAACTTTATTTCAACTATTTTGAAGCTGCAGTTCCATCCCTTCCTCTTTTTTTTGTATATCTGTTTGTTTTTATTAGCCCACTGTGTCAAAGTCCTTGCACTATCCCTCACTACCACAGTGTTCAGATGCTTTCCTTGCTTCGTTTTGATTGTCTTTGTGCAGCACTTTGGCAAAAAATCATTAAAAACCCCCACGTTTTGAAGGTCTTTGTTGCTGAACGTAAATGATTGTGAATGAAAGGTGGAAGAAATGTGACTTCATCTTTATGGGGGAAATGCCACTGAGTTGGCAGAGCAGGACTGTTACAGGAAGCTGTAGGTTACAAGGTGACTTTGAGATGCTGAATGCAGGTGCTTGATCACCTTCAAAGAGGGGACCAAGATTTTCTAGGAATGCACAGAACAGTTTCTCCTGGAACTTGGGAAACCTGTTCTAGTTTAAGATGTCCCTGCCCATGGCAGGGGGTTGGAATGAGGTGACCTTTGAAGTCCCTTCCAACCCAAACCATTCAGTGATTCTCTGAGCCAATACAGTTTTTAATCTTTGAGCAGGAAAGCACCTCTCAGTAGTACCACATTGTTGCAGTGACCATAAACATCCTCAGGCAATACTGTCTTTTACCATTTTAAAATGCACTGGGAACTTAAGCTTTAAAGGAAGTTTAATGTGTTCATTTTTAGTGCGTTGTACTAGGTCCAAAATTAGGCTGCCCACAGAACCAATTATATCACTTCATTTTTCAATCAGGGCAGCATTTTTGTAGCACTTAATTAAAATATATATATATATAAAACATAATGTGTGCCCAGTATTTCACTCTAAGATTTTCTTGCCTAGGAGCCAATGAGGGGATCATTCACATCTGGATCCCTCCTGCCTACTTGATCATGTCCAGTTGACACAGAGGAATGAGAATTTGCAGCACCAAGTATTAGTTTCGATAACATGTTAACAGAGGTGTGATAATTGATTATTTCTTCTTCAGCCTATCATTGTCCTGATGATCTTTGCAATTATTGCCTTGGGACTGGTTTTCTCTTTTGGCTTTATGACGGGATCCCATGCCACAGAGAGTGAGGGGACCTTCTCTAAGAACCAGGAGTGTGTGGATCCTGTGGCCCCAACCCCAGTTTGCACAGAAGGTGAAGAGAGGGTGCAATCAGTCTGTGAGCCTTCAGAGTGCAGAGGTGACACTGGAGAGGCTATTAAACAACTTGGATAGCTATTGAGGACAATTTTTCCCTCTGTAACTCTCCCTAGGATCCTACAAAATAATTGACTTCTTATGAGAGACAGATTGTGGGCTAAACTCTGAAGTGTGCTCTCATTGCAATGTCTGCCTCACTACAACTTAGCAGAAGATTATTTCTGTGTTTCTTGGCCAAAAGCCTTTCGATTACACAGTGATTTGATGGATAATGTGTGGATGAACACGTTGCAGAGGACAGTTTTTGTGAGGTTTGCTTCAAATTGAGAACAATGTAGATTTTTGGTGTTCACAGAATCACAGAATGGGTCAGGCTGGAAGGGCCCATGGTGGCTCCTCTGGTCCCAGCTCCCAGCTCCAGCAGGGCCATCCCAGAGCACAGGGCACAGGGTTGTGTCCAGATGGCTCTGGGATATCCCCAGGTAGGAGACTCCACAGCCTCTCTGGACAATCTGTGCGGGGCTGGGGTACTGCCCAGGGAAGAAGTTCTGCCTCCTGTGCAGGGGAACTTCCTGGGATCAGCTCCTGCCTGTTCCCCCTGTGCCATCCCAGGCCCCAGGGAGCAGAGCTGGGCCCTGCTCTGCCCCTCCCTGCACACAGGGACACCCAGGGGTGAGGGCCCCTCTCAGCGGGGGCTGCTCTGGAGGCTGCACAGCCCCGGCTCCCTCAGCCTCTCCTCCTAGGAGAGATGCCTTGTTTATCCGCAGCATGAATAAACCCATTAGGCTCTAAATCAAGTGTGTAACAATCGAGCTTAAAAGTTACAATTAATTGATCATTTTATCTGTCTTTTCTGCTGCATGATCCACGAAAGCTTCTATTTGATAAACAGTACAGCTGTTAATAATGTGAGGAATACAAATAGGAGCAAGAAGAACGACAGGCCAATATCTGCCTGCATGCTAATGAACACAGGCTGAGCTAACTGGGGGACTTAGGAGAGAGTGAGAGTGAAATAACACCTTCTCCAGACACGACATCTAAAGTTTAAAACCAGCCAAAGTCTGTGGAGGTTCGCGTGCGAGCAGGAGACATCCTGTCACAGCTGATCCCCGTCTGCTCCTTCTGGCCAAGAGTCCCTAATGCACAATATAAATCAGGATCTGGGAACGGGTTACACTGATGGAGAGCCTGTGCTCTTCGAGTGCAGTTGGATAAAGGTGGGTAGAAGCACACAGAAAGCCAAAACCCGCACTCATGCAGAGGCATAAATGTGCAATTATCTAAAATGGGGGGGAAAAATGGAATAGCTGCAGGTTTACACCAGAGCAGTTGGGAGCATAATATGTTCCAAAGGTGTTTGGATTACTGGGCTCACCCTTTTCATGTGTGGGGAAGGGGAGACAGCAGTGAGGGCAGGGTGACAGTCAAAGGAACACAAGCAGCATTGCCTTGGCTTTATCTAGATTACTGTGTGTTTTTCTGGAAACAATTCCACCTGGGATAAGCCCTCAGAAGAGCTGTGTTCTCCTAGATGGCCAGAAAACATCAATGGCCAGACTTCTAATTTAATGGAAAACTTGTTGATGGGGAAAGGAAAGGGTGAAGACTGAATTTCAGCATATCAGTACCCTGGAAAAATCTAGACTTTCATTTTGGGTCATGTCTCACAGTTTAAAAAATCTCTTCTGGATTCTTGGGGCAGGATTGTTTTGTTCAAGGCATTAGATAACAAAGGGTATTTTAAGCTCTGCAAATGAAGTAAAAGTAGCCACTGGGATGTCTAGCAGGAATATTACCCTCAGAAAAGAAAGAGATTAACTTCAGAAGACAAGGATATGTCCCAGGCTCAGAAGTCCAGACAGGGAGTTCACATCTCAGCATCTGAGACTGTCTAGGCACTTACAGGCTTCTCTCCATCAAGGAATCAAAGCAGCTACGGATGTTTTGATTGATTGACAGTGCTCTAAAATTAGGCTGCGCTCCAGTCATTAGGAACTATTTAAAAGTCAGACTTTCTGAGAGTTCCTTACCTGCTAAATTTGACATAACTGTTCCTTCAGCCTTTTTTCAGCCTTTTTCTTTTTTTTCCTTTTTTTTTTTTTTTTTTTTTTTTTTGTGGTGTTTCTTATAACAATAATAACCTTCTAAAGAGAAATCTAAAAGTTGTTGCATCGGCAGCAGTTACCCAAGAGCCAAGAGCTGGGTGGTTGTCAGGGCAACACCGAGAACACCCGGAGTGACACCCGAGGAAAGGCTTCTGCTGACTCTCCCTTTCCTTCTATTATTGGGTAGTAGATGCTCAAGTTAATTTTCAGGAGCTGTTTAAAATATCTCACCCATCTAATTGTCTAAAAATCTGGAAACAGATTAAAATTATTTTGTTTTTAGATACTACTTCCCTCCCCTTCATTATGAATCATAGAATCCCAGAATGGTTTGGGTTGGAAGGGACCTTAAAGATCATCCAGTTCCAATCCCCTGCCATGGGCAGGGACACCTTCCACTATCCCAGGTTGCTCCAAGCCCCATCCAATCTCTTCTTGAACACCTCCAGGGATGGGGCAGCCACAGCTTCTGCGAGCAATATGAATATAAAATGGCATTATTTATTGTTTTCACTCTGTGTCTCATTTTAGACACCGAGGAAGCCTTTTGCAAGCCTTCCTCTGGAGATCATTTCTTTCAGACACTCCTGTGTGCCTAAATCTGGGCAAACTGAGGAGTGTCATCCCTGCCAAGCTTGGTGCCAGACACCACAGCATCACAGTGCTGCTGCTGGGAGCTAGAGGAGAAACCAGAGCTCTTGGTCCTGCCTGTTGTGAACAGAGGGGAAGGAATGTGAAGGGAGGAGGAGGAAGACTTCCAGGGCAGAGGAATGCAAGCAGCAGAAAGGAGGCCCTGAAGAACCCAGGCAGCAAGTGGAGAGCTTAAATCACCTTCAGCATTAGAAGGTGCCTGTCTGAGCAGAGCAGTGCCACTGGCTGACCAGGAAGTTTGCCTCATCATGACTAGAAAGGGCTTAAAGGGGCTCAGAAGGGGCTACAAGGGGCTGCTCCACAACTCCTGACAGGAGGGGACACTGAGGAGGGGCCGGGCTCTTCTGCCGTGTCCCAAGGGAAAGGATGAGAGGAAATGGCCTCAAATTGCACCAGGGGAGGCTCAGATTACATGAGAGAAATATTTTTTCCCCTGGAAGAGTGGTGAGGCGTTGGAATGAGTTGCCCGGGGAGGTGGTGGAGTCACTGTCTTTGGAAGTGTTCAGGAGGAGTCTGGATGTGGCTCCTGGGGACGTGGTTTGTGGTGATGATGGTGGGACTGGGTGATCCTGAAGGGCTCTTCCCACCTTGATGATTCTGGAATTCTTGATGACTCTGTAAATGAAAGCTTACAAGAGAAATGCCATTTACGGTGGGGATGGAAACATGAGGCTGTTGTGCAGTGGTGTGGATGGGAATGGGGATGCTGTGCCCTCAAACATGAATTGTATTAAAGGTTAGTGTCCCAATCCAGATGATATTACCTGTTGACTTGCTTTGCTCACTTTCTGCAGTCCGTGACTTCCACGTTTATAATATTTTATATTTTGATATGCTGATACCAGCAGGAAGTCGTGGTTAATACTGCACTGCATCCGTTCCCTTGTGTTCTGAGGGGCAGCAAGAAATCCAGAAACAGCAGCCAGTCAGATTCCCAGTTATCCACCGGAAATACAGGAGATACTGGTTTGTAGCCCCCACATTTGGTGCTCAGATGGTTTGTGATGCCTGGCTGCTCGCAGGGCAGAAGTGCTCTGTTATCAGTTGAAGTGTTCCCCAGCAGTTCCTCCTGGAGGATGGGGCATTCCCCCATGGTGAGACGACTCCTCCAATTCCCTTCCCCACCTGGTCCTCAGGATTCCTGCCCTGGTTTCAGTTCCAACCTCAATTCTGCTTCCCTGTTTTGCTCTGACCTCTGTTTCAGGGGGATTTAGTCAGTGATCCTAATATCCACCTTAGCATTCCTGAGTGGGAATCCAGCAAGGCAGGAGACCAATGTTTCCTCTCCTGCTCTGAAAAGAGTAAGATCTGAACGGAGAACACATACAGAGGAGAAAGCTGTTATTAAAAGTGATATGCAAAGTGGTTTTGAGAGATTTGGCTTTCTATGTCACCTCACCTTGTTTAAGAAACGTCTGGGAATGTTTCTAAATTATAATTTCTCCTCTCTTCCCTGGTTCTCTTCGAGAGCAGCGTGAGTGGGAGTGTTGAACGGATTTGATCGCACTTTAGAGGGAGAGTGTTACATCTTCAAAGAGGGCTGTTTTTCTTCAGAAAGGTTAATCAGTCATTGAAGTTAAAGTAGCACCAGTGAAAACCAAACTGTAAAGACTGACTGTAATTATCATGAGGTGTATTAATAGACCTGGTGAAAGAAATTGTAGCCACATTGTAATTTGGGTGCTAATATTTGTTCTGTGGCATGTTCAGAAAGCTGGGTGAGGTGAAGCCAACCAGAGGGATGGAGAGAGACTCTTTACAAATGCCTGGAGGGACAGGACAAGGGGGAATGGCTTCAAATGGAAAGAGAACAGGGTTAGATGGGATATTGGGAAGAAATTCTTCCCTGTGAGGGTGGGGAGGCCCTGGCACAGGTTGCCTGGAGAAGCTGTGGCTGCCCCTGGATCCCTGGAAGTGTCCAAGGCCAGGGCAGGTGGGACGGGACTTGGAGCACCCTGGGATAGTGGAAGGTGTCCCTGCCCATGGCAGGGGGTGGAATGAGATGAGCTTTAAGGTCCCTTCCAACGCCAACCATTCTGTGATTCCATGATTCCACGATTCATGTCATCTGTAACTGCAGTTTTCCATGGAGTTGTGAATAGCCTTCGAAACAAGGGTTGTTAAAAGCCTTATAATGATTTTTGCAGCAAATCTTTTGAAACCACTCCATGCCAAGCAATATCAACACTTCCTGCAATTTGGCTGTGTTTCTCATGTCCTCTTATCTAGAATTTTAAGTCATGTTTAAGGGTACATGATGGAAGGGATTCCAAGCTTGTGCTTTGCTAAGTCCTCACCTGGTGAGAACAAAACCTTTCAGAAATCTCTGACATTATCCTACATAGATTACCAATGCCAGAAATTGCTCTACTAACCTTCCAGCCTAGGTTTGATTATTTGGGTTTTTTTATTTCTATCCATGACTCATGAGTGCTTGCTGGGAGGTGGGGATAAGTGCATTATTCTCCAAAATGTATTTGTTCTGAAAGAACTTGCTGAGATGAATCACTTGGCTTGACTCTGTCATCTGCTCCCTTCAGCAGCAGCAAGGGACAGACATCCTGGTAAGGGTGACCACTGGTGTTAGAAAGTCCATTTTAGGGGAGTTAAGTGCTGTTTTGCATAGCCCTGACACGGTTCTGTGTTGCACCAGATTCTGACTAATTCATGGCATTTATATCACTTTCCTTCCTGAGCTGAGTGTGTGCTGATGGTGGCTCTGCCAGAGAAGAAATAGCCAATTATTTACTATCAAACTTAATGGCTTGCCTGAATAAAACATGTTAGGAATTCTCTGTCCCGATGTTAGCAAGAACCTGTCACAAAAGGCATTGTTTTCTCCCAGGGCTGCCAGTCACAAAAAGCAGAATACGACGGCGTGCTCAGTCTCTGTGACTCAGCTGTCAAAGTTTTATCTTCTGTGCACACAAGAAATATTATTTGTGTAATGAAGCTAATAAGCACGTATCAGAAAGGTTGTGTTTCTCCCTGAGAAAAGGCAAAACAGTAGTTACAACACGCACCATGGCATTTCTGTGAAATTCCGTGCACAGAGGAAAGGTTTCTTCTACGGGAGCACGTTGGAAAGCAGAGGAGATGCCAACTGTGCTGGTTGTTTCCAGGCCCTGAAGCTAGATCCAGCTGAACAGGAGCTGTAAAAATAAAAAAAAAACATTTTACACACCAAGGAAATGGACCTGGAGGTATTTCCAAGCAGGAGCAAGGAATGTCCATAATGCTGCAGCGATTAATCTTCACCAGCGGAGTGTGGGACTCTCCCTGTCCCTACTGCAGATGGAACACCTTCATACCAACAAAAGCACGGGGAAAGCAGGGATGTGCCAAGGCTGTTTGATGGGAATGCATGGCTACCTCCGCAGTCTCCACTCCCAGTGTCATTTCTGATCTGCAACTGAAACACTGCACTACTGGTGTTGTAATGACATTTTATCCCTGGCAATTAAAATTTAAGCTGTGTTGCCCCTAATTTTATGTTATTTTCTAGCCCGCTTCTTTTTTTCTATTTAAGAAGTGCTTCATCAGTGGATGTCACTGCCTTTAAGAGCAAATAATTTTGCATTTGAAATAGATTCTGTTTCAACTGCGTTCATCAACAAAAGCAGCAGACACAGAAACATGGGTTTATAGCCACCCACAGTGTTTGTTCTGTGCAGTGGTGCGTGGCTAGGAACAAGTTAGATAAAGGGATAAGGGACCGAGTGGAATTAGATTGTACCTCACTGTACAGATAATGCCAAGAGAGTGACCTGGGTGTCCTGCCCAGGGCAGGAGGGTTGGAAGTGGATGATCTTTAAGGTCCCTTCCAACCGAAACCATTCTGTGATTCTATGATTCTATTCAAGTGCAAGAAAAATGTCTGCTATATAGAAATTAAAATCAGGGTATGACTTTAAATTCCACATCCTAGGCCACAAAAAGTCATAAATTCCACATGAAATTCAAAATATTTTCTAGGTCTAGGTAGGCTTGCTGGTATAAAGTGTGTGTGAAGTGTCTAAAGAAGTGTTTTTGGCATAGCTGGAACTGCACTAAAAAGAAAGAGTTAATTTGTGTGAAAGAGCATTTGTTATAGATGTGGTAATCATAAGGCAAATATATGGGGTATATAAGATAGAAATGGTGTGTATAAGCTGGAAATGATGTATGTATTCCAACCGAAACCATTATAAGACAGAAATGATGTATATAAGATGGAAATATTTCATATGTAACTCAGGGAAGGCCCAGCCCAAAGGGAGCTGCTGCCCTTCCCTGCTGTGCAGCAGCCCAAGTGGGTGTGCAGAAAACTTCAGGAAAATGTGCACTGCATTTGCACAGACTGGAGACAAAAGAAAAGAGGGTGGAAATTAGGCTGTGAGAAGATGGAAAGGAATTCCAAGGATCAGCCTTGCTGTTGCGTGTGACGGTACCAGGGGTAGGAAGAGAGCTCTCATTGATCCAGCACTGCAAGGCAAGCAAAGTGTGACTGCCAGGACCAAGAGCAGCACAAAACCTGTTTATTTGGGCCTTTTTGTGAGTGTGCTTAAAAGGCCTCACTGGGTAGTGACAAACCAGGTCCAGTTCCTGATGGTTTGGAACTGATATTTTTAATGAGCGGGTGTTCCCCAGCAGGTTGTTTATCTCTCTTGTGAGAGTGCAGCAGCTCTGGTGACACAAATCATCACTTTTGGGAGACTTTGCATTTCTTTCTACCGGTACATTTTGCTTTTCCAACTCCTTGAAGAAGACCTGGGTTTAAAAAACTGTGTGGCAGCCAGCATTTCATTCTGCTCCCTGTGTTCAGGCTCCGTGCTCACTTATTTTGAAATAAACCAGCTGTGGGCTTGTTGTAAAGCAGATTCCCATTATGAAAGACTAATTGGTTCACCTTTTAATCAGGATTCATGGAAGATTATTGTTTATCAGTTCACTACCAGGAAGAGTTTTGACCCCTTAATAAATCTACAAATTGGATATGTGGTGGAGAGATGTTTTTGGTTTATCTCCTCACGACATCTGAAGAGCTTATGACTGCTCCTTGTGGAAAAATAAAGCAATTCCTTGGCCTCATTTTAGCCTTATCACTTTTGATTGTTCTGCTCATTTTAAGAGTCAGACAGATGACCTGTTAAAATATTATGCTTGTTCCATTCTAGTGAACAGAATTGCAGCAACCTGGCTCAGCAGTTTCCATTAGTGGAGTGATTACAGAGGTTAATTCACTTACAGTCTGCAGCACCACTCCTGCCTCCTTAAAAGTAAAAAATTAATGCAGTCATAACCTCAGAAGAATCAAATATGATCGTGAGCCTCCACTCCCACTCATTTCATAAGCCTGTCTCTTCAAAATATTCTTTTATTCTCCATCAAAATGCTATTTATTGTCTCTCTCTCTGCAGACACAGTTATTAGACATTTCACATATAATGCCTCATACATTTTCCCACTCACAGGGGTTTAAGCTGGGGGGAGTTGAATAACAAGTAGGAATAGATAAAACTAATGACATTAACACTATACTGCCATAATAAAAGCTGTATTAAATGTCATGAGATGTAAAACACTAAAATATCTTAATGTGAACAGAACAGAAAGTCTTTATCTTTTAAATCTATTGTTTTTATAAACTAAAATACCTGTTATTTAGCAATTAAGCTCTACAATAGTTTGCCATGTCTGGTGACTTCTTGTATTTAACAACACTCAAATATTCTTTTTTAGTCCCAGGACAATTAAATGAACTCCCAGACTTCAGTTTTCTAAATGTGCTCAAGTGAAGAATATTTGGTACTTTTCTTGGCCTGAATTTTGGGTTGCTCACTACCTCTGAAAAGTGGGACATTCTGGCTTGAATACTTAAATATTGATGTCAGAATTGAGCAGGTTGGAGTATTTCAGGTTTTGGGAGTGTTTTTTTGTCAAATGTGTGAAAAACTGGGACATTTTCAGGCATGCAGTGCTTTCAGCAGTCACACGTGTTCCTCTGCCTACGGATCTCCGGTCCGGAAAGGGATCTGGGGATAGGAAAGAGGTAAAAGGGAGGACACCACGAGCAAGATACATCTCCTCCTTCCATAACATCCCACAGGAAGGGGAAATCCAACATCTACCCCAAAAGGAGATACAGTGGAGAAGGTGAACCCTGCTTACTCTGCATCCCACAATCACTAATTAGCTGGCCCTTCCCACAGGACACGTTTTCTCTTTTCTTCCTCAAAATGCTTGAAGAAACCTGGGTTTACTCCATTGCACGATGAGACCTGAACACAACCACTTTTCTCAAAGGAAGATTAAATGTTTTCATGCCCAGCTGGAGGGATAGTGCCACACTCTCAGCTTGGAAAGCTTTCCCTGGAGCACGCAAACCAAATCAGAGAAGCGAGAGGGATTAGTTTTGGAAGTTGGTTGTCTTTTGCAAAGTGAGGGAGATTGTTTCAGGGAGCAAGTCCAAGTCAAACCCTGACTAAGCCACTCTGGATCACCTGAGAGAAGCCTGTTGTTCTCCAGGAATTCCAGGCTGGTCAGGGAAGACCAGACAGCAACGATGGGTGCCTGTAATCAGGTACAATGAACACTCCCCACCACACCTGTTGTTATTTCCCAGTGCACTAAAAGTGGTTATTTTCAGCTTCCCAGCAACACCAGCTGCTGTGCAGAAATCTGCAAAATACGTGCCATCAGTTTTGAGACAGAACTTCATTTAGTGAAGACCTCTCTTTATAAAAGGATTGTACCATATGGCCCAGCATACCAGCTCTAAGCTATATAAACTTATATAAGCTTCTGCTGCTGATGAACACCACACAGACTTAGTCTAACTAAGGAACAGGATTTTGTTCCGAAAGAATTTGCCTGGATACCTGACTGACACTAATTTTCTCAGAAACTATGAGAACTGGGGTTAGTGAGCACTCCCATTTGTCAGGAACTCAGCACATCTTTTGGTAAAAAAATTATCCTCTTTCCTCAGAAACCCCCAAGCAAACAAATCTAAAGTCCTGGAGGTGCATTTTCTTCTGAATTTGGCAGTAGCAGTTCCTCAATTGTTATGAATAAGTAAGGAGGGAATGATTAGTCTGTGAATTAAATTTGGACATTAATCCCCATGTCCTAGGCAGAAACTGTTGCTTTGGTTTGTTAATTTTTTTTTTTTGTGTGTTACATTGAATTAATAGTGATCAAAAAATCACAGAATCACAGAATGGTTTGGGTTAGAAGGCGCCTTAAAGCTCATCCAGTGCCACCCCTGCCATGGGCAGGGGCACCTCCCGCTATCCCAGGGTGCTCCAAGCCCCGTCCAGCCTGGCCTTGGACACTTCCAGGGATCCAGGGGCAGCCACGGCTTCTCTGTGCCAGGGCCTCCCCACCCTCACAGCAAATATATCTATACAAGATGATGTATTTAATATTCCTGACTAAAATGGGAATCCATTTTCTGACTCAACTTTGTATTTTCATGCTGACTCTGCCTTATTTTTTTTCTGCATTTTGGATCTTGAACAAAAAGCTGAACCAAAGCAGGATCTGAATTTACAGACTGCATGCCAAATAATCAGGCAGTACTAGGGTGTTCCCTGGATCACATTGCTGCAAGTGACCTTGGCTCTTGCAAACCTGTGTGAACATCTGGAGAAACATCTGGAGAGGCAGGGAAAGAGAAGTGCACCTGCCTATCCTCTCACCTTTAGAACAGGAGGGCACAAGGGGGCAGCTCTGAAAGCTGTGCAGTCTCTGGACTAGCTGAGGTCAGATTGAGCAGAAAGAGCTGGAGAGAGCCCAAAAAAAGAAGGAGAAGCAACAGGGAGGCTTTGCTGGGAGGAAAGAGGCATTTGGTGTGAGGAGGATGGAGTTCAAGGACTCCAAGGGAGATGAAGCTGGGGAAGGGCATGGAAAACACATCCTGTGAGGAGCAGTGAAGGAGCTGGGGGGTTTGCTCTGGAGCAGAGGAGGCTCAGGGGGGCCCTCATTGCTCCCCACAGCTCCTGACAGGAGGGGCAGTGAGGGGGGGTCGGGCTCTGCTGCCGTGTCCCGAGGGCAAGGAGGAGAGGGAATGGCCTTAATTGTGCCATTAAAGGTATTAGAAACAATTTTTTCCCTGTGGGAGTGGTGAGGCCTTGGAATGAGCTGCCCAGGGAGGTGGTGCAGTCCCTGTCTCTGGAAGTGTCCAGGAGGAGTCAGGATGTGGCCCTTGGCGACGTGGTTTGGGGTGGTGCTGGTGGGGCTGGGGTGGCACTGGGTGATCCTGAAAGTCTGTTCCCACCACGATGATTCTGTGATTCCAGGACTGATACTCTGCTAACATTTGCCCAATTTCCCATTCATTTCTCAGCTTGTTTCCCATGAATGTGTTTTGGGAGCCTCCAGAGTTTGAAACCCTGCCTGAGCACCTCGTCTTCTGATCTTGGTGGCATCTGCCCAGCTGTGCCCTCTGGTAGAGATGTCCCCACAGTGCCAGAGTCTCCCATCCCACAGAACCGCTGCCCCTGGAGAGCAGGATGACAGAGAAGGTGGTGCCTGAGGAGCCTGGCATGGGGACACTGCTGCCTGTCCCTTTTCCTCTTGCACAGGCCATGCTTTTCTGGGTGTACACAAATCAGCTCTGTGCAGATGCCACCCTCCAGCCTCATTTCCTTGCTTGTGTCAGCACATCCAGAGGGTGCAGCTCTTTTCTGGGCAGGTTCAGCCTGCAGAGAGGGCAGTGGCTCTGTGGAACTGGGCAGCCTGTGCTCTCTGCAGTGTTTATGGTACAGAACACTGGTTTTCCCTGCCAGAAATATGATCCAAGTGTCCTCTCACTGCTAGGCACACACAGCGCCAGCCAAATTTCCTTCCAAGGTCAGAGTCCATCTGTAAGACTGTTTGTGCTCTTTTGAGGCACCCAGGGTTGTTTTTTCTCTTGAATGTCCCAATGAACTGAACATGCCCCAGGTAACCAGTGTGTCCACTTGGGCTTTGAGGCAGTGCTCTGTTTTCCGTAGGTTCTGTTTCTGCAGGATCATTCCTTTATTTCCCACACAGCATCCTTCCCATGGTTTCTAATGGGAATTTGATGGAGAATTCACAATTTCATCTACGTTGTGCACTTTGGCTGCAAACCTTAGCCCAGCAAACCTCCAAACCTGCTCTTACACCCGGACCATGGGGATACATATTCCCAAGGAACAGCCAAGCCAGGACTTGCCCAGTGCAGCTGGTGAGCTGATCCCTGCAGGAGAAGGAAGATTTCAGGGCAGATTTAGTCACCAACCTGTTTTTGATTTGTAATCTTGTTCCAAAACCTTTTTTTTCTGCTGGCAACTCTGGAAATTGCAGCCGTAAGACAAGTGGCAAAGCCCAGGCTTTGCTTGAAACTGTCATCTGTCAATTTATGACTTTTGTTGGGATGCAGCTGCGGCGTGACCACTCCTGGGGTGTGTGAACCACTGCTGGAGGTGGTTCAGCAGCTTGTGTGGGGCACTTGACTTTGCATAAGTGGGACTGTTTGTCACCACCTCTCTGCTGCTAGAGCTGATCTTCTCGTCCCCAGTTCCCAAATGTCTTTTGTCATTCTGTCCTTTTGTCATTCTGTCCTTTTGTCCTCCTGCCCGGTGCCCAGGCTGCACACTGGGGGAGGGAAGTTCACCCAGAAGGCGATGAGGTAACATTGTCCCTCTGTGGGCTGCAGAGATGTTCAGCTCTCATCAAATAAGACAAAATAGCAAAGATCTAGGGATGGTCAGCAAATTGAGTCCTGAATCAAGGGCAGGAATAACATCTGGCAGCTTTTTGGCCGGGGGTGTAGTGCCAGGTGCTGATCTGTGATCTTTTGGGAATAGTCACCATCTCCTGACCCTGTGGTGCTGTCAGTTCACACGTTCTTAGGAGAGGGGCTGCTGCTTCTTGCAGGAGGGGACCCCGCTTGGCAACCACCCGCAGCAGCAGGGGAACCCTTGCCCTGTGTGCAGGACCTGCATTTAAAGGAACTGCCTTGGAAAATACCAGAACCCTGGGCTCAGACGTGTGCTGTGTTCTCCTGTACGTGTGGATGCTTTCCCTCTGCC
>WBMZ01006833.1:48147-175360 GCA_013400975.1 Atrichornis clamosus | reverse complement strand
GCGGGAGCGGGCCCGGCACGGCCCGGCACCGGCCGCGCCGCCGCCCCGTGTCCCGGCGTAACCCGGGCGGCCCCGGCCTGCCCCTTCCCGGCGGACGGGAGTCGGCTCGGGGAAGCGTAAACCCCGGGGTTTGGGATTAGAACCGCTTAATAATTGAAGCAAAATAAAATATAGTGTTAATACGGACCATGCTAATGATACTAATAACAAAACCAGTTATAACAACAATAATAATGATAATAATCGTAATGAAAAGGAGAGAGAGGAGTAAAACACAAGAGAAACAAGTGATTCCCAACACAATTCCTCATCACCCACTGACCGATGCCCAGTCCGTTCCTGAGCAGAAGTGGCCAGACCCCAGCTGACTTCCCCCCAGGTTATACACTGAGGATTATGTTCTCCGGTCTGGAATATCCCCTTGGCCAGTTCGGGTCACCTGCCCTGGTCATGCTCCCTCCCAGATTCTTGTATACCTGCTCGCTGGCAAAGCTTGGGACACTGAAAAGTCCTTGACTTAGGGTAAGCACTATTAGCAACAACTAAAACATCAGTGTTTTATCAACATTATTCTCAAAACACAGCACTGTACCCGCAACTAGGAAGAAAATTAACTCTATCCCAGTCAAAACCAGGACATCCTAGTTGGAAAATTTTTACCGGGGGGAGTAAGGTGTGTGTTTACTTATCTGTATTTCTTCAGGGTTTGGGGTTTTTTAATGAACTGAATAATTTTACAAAATTATGATAATTTTCTACTGTAAGTTTTTTCCCCTGAACTTACAATTCAAGAAATAAAACAAACCACTCTAAGTCTTAAGTCCATTTTAGGTGTTCATCTGCTGTTGGGATTTGATCTAGTTTTATTACACTGCAAGAATGAATATATTTGTTTCTGTAATTCAGAAAATGCTTCAACTGAACTAGATGCAGGGCTTTTTTATTTGTTATTAATTAAGTAACAGTGCTGTAAGTAGGAGAACAGTACCTGAAGTACAATTTTGGATTATAGTGTCTAATGATAGAGTGGATTATAAACTACATCAGCGGTAAATAAAGTTAAATATCATACAAGATGCACACAGTAGATCTTGTGCAGCTCTGTATTTTCCATTTTGTATGTCATTTTTTGTAGGTGAATGTTTCTATAGTCTCTGTTTGTGTTATATAGGTACATCTAAAAATGTAGATAAGAAGGTAACTCATCACAGCATAATTTTCAAATCCTGTTTAAGCCATCTGCTTTTTAGGTGTTGACTTTGTTTTCTGATTACACATAGTAATCATACGATGGTAAAAAATGAATAGCAAAAGTGAAAATGTGATGCATGCAGTAAAAGGTGCAGTTTAAATTATTTAGCACATATACTTTCAGAATACATTTTGACATCAGAAGTGTTTCTGGAGGAATTAAGGTGTCAAAACAGGAATTTCATGAAAATGAAATTAATCCATTATTTAATTAAGCCTGTATTTTCCATATACATGCTTCAGATTGGGTGATGTGTATTGTTTTCTTTATATTGTAGATTCACTAACTTAGAAATACTGAGAAATATTAGTTTTAATGGCTCTCAGTTTCTGGTCTGCTTTGTAAGTAAACTATTGCCATTAGCATGAGTGGGCTACTTCCCTTTGTAGTGATTTAAGGAATTATGTTATTAGAGAGCCTTCCATTCACAGGCTGTGACCAACGTGTAAATACATGTCCTTGTAAGGAGAAAGGTACACATCATCCTATGCAAAGTAATCCAGTAAGAAATGCATTATGAATGATTCATAAAGACCATGACCTTTTCCAAGACCAGCCATTTATATGTATTTGTTTGAATATAAGGTAGCTGTAACCTTGAAAGCCATCTTCTTTATTCCATTGGGTTTTTTTTCTAATATTTCTTTTGTAACCACTCTTGCTGACCTGGACGAAAATATTAATATTTTCAGTGTTCTTTTCTTAGACGCCTATGCACATAACAGCCAAATGCTGTGTCTTCTCTGGAGTAGACCAACTGCAAACATGTAATGATCTCAAAAGTCGTGCTTTCAGTTCACTGTTTGTGAATATGTGGCCCCAGTGTACAGAAACCTTTGAATGGCATTTTGTATGGTTTTACCTTTCAGCTTGTAATTATTTTCAGCATCAGATACATTACAGCTATAGATCTAGCAACTTACTTGACTAAATATCTAGCATCTTGTATAAATGCATGCAGTTATCCTGATGCCCAGAACCCACTGCCAACCACAAGGGACAAGCAAAGTACCCGTGTGTTTGGAGGCTTATGGTCCAGTCTGTGCTTTCTGAGGGTGTAAGCAGATCTTAAGGTCTTCCATCCTCCCCATGCCCCAAAACCATTTAACACCCAAGCCAGTGGTTCTGAGCCTTCTCTGTGTGTCACTGTATGTCATGGCAGAACAAGCTTTGGGGAATCTCCCCATGGATATTATCAGCTTTGCTAGGATACTCCTAAGGACAAGGAAAGGCAATTGATGTGGGGGAAGGGAGGTATAAACTGCTGCAGGAATAATTCCAGCCTCAGAAATAATAATTAAAAACAGGCAATGAAACACAGGAAAATTTTGTAACATTGTGTTTCTTTAGAAAGAAAAGCACCAAGTAAAACTGGGTATAGGGCCAGTGCATTGTATTTGCTTTTAGCAAACATAGTATGGAACCTTCATATTCAGATCAGATAAATTTACTTTGCAAGAGTAAATTTTTGCTGCAGGGGAAGGGTATGCACATAACAGATTTAGTGGAATATGTGTTTTCTATTTAAATATATAAATTAGAATTGAGTGCAAAGTGCTGTTTGCACATCAATAATTGCCTTGTGTCCTACTGCCAGCCAGGCTTGACTGCTCAGCAAACACCAAAGTGGGGCTGATTGCTGTCTTCATATCTGCTCTTTGTCCTTGACTACTGCATGCAGTTTTGGCTTGAAAAACGTGTTTTTGCTGCAGAGTAACAGATTGACACAAAACATCCTGAGGTAAAGTAACTGTAGGGATAAAACACTATGGGTTTCTCTCAAAAGGTGAAATGTCTTGAGGATGAATGACATCTCTGGTGTTGTTATCTCACCTAGTTTACTACGTGATGCAGCTAAAGCACTTTTTCTTCATCATAGCTTCATGTTATACAGCTTATGTGTTAGTTACCTTCCAGGGTCACATTATAGCTTTTTCTGGCCAGAGGAGTAAAAGATTACATGTGGCAAGGGTTCCACCAGAGTGATTAACTCCACTGTCATTTGAAGTGCAGTATGGATATGTGTCTAATTTTGGTTAGGTGGTTGGACTGTGACAGTCTAAATTTCAGGCAGAAGCAAGTTGTTTCCAGAAATGGACATGGATGTTATTTATCCTCACGACCAATACAAAGAACTTTTTCTCTTTGGTGTGCATTCCATAAACTTCAACTACACATCCCTTTATTTACTTCTCCTCTTGTATTCTAATCCAGTCACACAGAAACTCACCACAGATTCAAATTATAGAGAGGACTAAGCCCATTAGTCACCCATTCCTTTAAAAGATAAAAATAAATACCAATCAAGCTTGGAGTTACTCAAATAAAGGCTGCAACTAAAATATCACTGATAAAAACCAAGCAGACATTTTAATTTTTCTTAAGCTTAATATTTGAAAAATATTAGCAGAAGTGGGCAAACCACAGAGAGAAAGAAGGATAGAGAAAGCTCTGGAATAGCTTCTGAAAGGTTATATGTCCTGGAATGGGTCAGGCTAGGAATGAAAGAGCTGGAAGAAGTCTAAAAGTCACAAGTGATGGGAAGAAGGTGAGCAAGGAAACTTCTTTCTTCTCACGTAGGAACAAGGGAGCATCAGCTCAAACTTGCAGGTGGCAGGTTGGACCGGTGAAAGGGGAGGGCTCTGCCTACAGTGGATGGATAAGTTGCAGTACCCCCTGCTTCAGGATCCTTCAGGTGCCAGGAGTTTCAGAGCATTCCAGTGAGTGAATTCAGGGTAGGGTCAGGTTAACACAATGGCTCATCCTAGCTGCTGGTATCTTCTGGCTGCTCTTAAGATGCTTGAGGGTGTCCATAACATCTTCCTGGGGCTGGTGCAGGATCTCTGGTGGAGCCCTACATGTCAGAGGAGGGAGCTGGAGGCCCAGTGGGGTGTCTTTGGGCACCTGACATTGAGAATCTGAAGGGCATGGATACCCCCAGTGAGGGGTGAATTGAGTGCTGGGTCTTGGGCAGCTCTGAGAAGATGTGGCAGGTGATGTTAGCTCAGTGGACAGGTGAAATGCTTGTGTTGCTGCAGCACGGGAGGCAGGTAGAGGAGGAGAATGTAAACAGACTTAAAATGCAGCAAGAGCTGCCTTATGATATGTACTGAGGAAAGCTATTCAGTTTTGTGTCTGAGCAGTGAAACTAGGAGAAACTGTGGGTTTTGATTTCCAAAATATCTGTTAGGTTGCCAGGATGTGTCAAATCTCTGAAATGTTTTGCTTAGGATTCACTAGTTTTGTAGGCTTGGGGCAGGTTGCTTCCATTTTTCACGATGATTTCAGCACCATTCTGGGCCTATTCTAGGGGCTGTCCCCCATGGTGAAGTGCAGTTAGCTCTGCTGTTGTGTTGCTCACCCTGGCAAGTGCCCTTGGCTTTGCTGGTTCTGAGGAGCAGCTTCAGGGTACCACAGGGGAATGGAAAACACATTTTTTCAGCAGTGAGCATGGGGCAAACCAGCACAAGGATCTGACCTCTCTGCCAGCACCATAGGACACACAGTGAAGGGGTGGGAATGACCTATGCAAGGCAAGGTACAGTGGCGCTGGTTCTCTGCAGCCCACTGAAAGCCTCGCATGTGTTTCATGTCAGTGGCTGAGATAAATGCAGTTAAGTCCCGTGAACTGATCCTGGGGCCAGTCCCTGATCAGGGACAGAAGGCAAACTTGGTCTGTTTACACCAGCCCTTCCTCGCGAGCTCAGATGCCAGGAAATGGGCCCTAATTCACTTCCTGGATCTTAACTTGCAGCACTTTGGCTTGCACAAATGCTCACAGAACTGTATGAGGGCTTTGCTGTGCTCTTTGCTATTCTCTCTCTGCTGGATGTGTGGAGAAGAGTGTGGACACCTTCCATGCTGCCCTGCATCAGCCATTGCCCTGTGCCCTGGCAGAGCAGAAGTTATGGATGGATGGCACAACAGAGCAGATGGGTAATGCCACTTCTGACTTGCCTTACTGTTACTTACCTGTTGCAGTCAGTGTATTTTCTGTTTCTGGTGGCCAAATCAGAACTTTCCATCACAAAACCAGCCATACGTCTGGTTTTGATGGTTGGCTACAGCCAGTCTTTCTCCTGAGCCTCGAACCTTTGCTTGCTATTATTACTCTATATTTACTGTGGATTTTGTGAAGTGCTGTCTGAGGGCTGCACAGGCTGTGAACTCCCTTGGAGAGCCATGCATTTTGACTGTGGCAATACTTTCTGAGATAAAGCTCTGCACAGGCTGTAACTAGAGCCCGCTGATACTGGTACTATTTTAATGCTGTTGAAATAGATTGAAATGAGCAACTCCAGTGATATAGGAGTTTAACTGACTCTCTGTTGAGTCTGGCTGATTCTTTATAAAGCAGTATATAACTTGGATAATGACCCTGCTTTGCAATCTGTGTCGTGCTCCAAAGTTCTGATAAACTGTCTTGTTATAGTCTTATATTTTCTTTTACAAGTAACCAGTCCCATATACTATGCCAAGCCACTGTGATACACACTTTTGTGTAAATGAAAGACAGGATTTTAAACAAATACCAAAGACAAAATGCCTGAAAGACCAGAGATTTCAAATGACTGTTTCTTTTTAAACATTTAAAAGAAGCATAGCCCTTTTTTAATATATGCGAACATCCATCAAGTTGGCCAAGTGACTTGCTGAATTTGTCATAAATGGTCAGGCTGTACCCCATGCTTAAATAATGTCATCTAACTCAAATATTGTGGTTCCTGGTTGCTTACTTAACAGAATTAGATGGTATGTTTGCAGAGCTAGAATCATAGAATCATTTAGGTTGGAAAAGACATTTAAGATCATCGAGTTAAACCATTAACCTAACACTGCCAAGTCCACCACTAAGCCTAGAGTGTCCCTAGAGCCTAGCTTTGCCTCATTAAACTCTACCTAGGTAGTCTGAAGCTTTTAGGATTTAGGGTAATTTAGTTAGTCCAAATAGCTACTGCTACTAGACTTTGTAAATGCGTGTATATTTATAAATGTATATATCCTCTTGCTAAGGTACCAGTAGCAGAATGCACCACTACTTCTCATCTATTTCTATGTGAGCTGTCTTCCCCCCAGCTATTATCCAGTCAGTGAGTGTATGATATCATCTGGATTGTGTGCTATTTTCTTAAGCTTTAAATAAGGAAATTAGTTCTTAGTGGGATTTTCTATTGTAGATTTAACTTGGAGTATGTGTAAATATATCTCACAGCCTGTTTTTTTCTGACTTATGTTTGCTATATATGCTGAAAAATTTGTAAAATACAGTTTGAATGCTCTTGGTTCCACTTAGTGGTCCTTTATAGAGTTCTGTGTTATACCACACTAGAAATGCTAACTAGTTTGTGTGTAGAAAAAGGCACAGCAGATGATGAGACAAGGCTATTCATCAGAGTCTAGATGAAATCAAGCAAGGAGTGTATTCATCCTGAGCTCTGACTAAGCAAGAACTCTAATGGGCACTTAAAAAACCCCTCCACCAATAATACACAAACCCCAACTCATTGAGCAAGTCTCATGGGAATCAGAAGGCCCTGGTTCCTTTCATTCATTTTCTGAAGGGACACTCAGACTTGTGCTGATAGAGATGTCTCTCAGGGGAAGGAAGCAAAACTGCTATGTCATTTTGATTCCTGGTGTTGTTTGGTTTGATTTCTGCACTACCCTGTTCCTTCTCCTGTTTGTATTGTGAGCAGCAATCCCCACAAAACACGCTCCAGCTGTGCCCTTCAAAGACTGTTCCTTTCTATAAAGCCCAAATTGCTCTGTACCTCAAGGAGGTGTTACAGAAGTAGGAAGTTATTTTACGGCAGCTGAGGTCTCCTGCCTAAATCATAGAATTTACAAGATATACAATTACTTATCTGTGGGGTTCGTTCTAGAAACTGCTTTCCCACGAGTACTGTGCACAGTGCAAACATGCCGGAGAGCAGACACCCTTTCTAGCAATAAAACAACAGCAGGATATCCAGCTAGACGGAGCAGTGTTCAGTTCCCTCTCCTGTCTAACGGGGCTCAGTCTCCTGTCTTCTAGTTTACCAGCAAGTGGTCTGAGTGTCTTAGTTCTTTCTTTTTCAGGAAGGTCCTTTGGAGTTTCTCCTTATGCAGAATCAATTAAATCTTAATGGGGCAAAATTTTAAAAAAAGCTAAAGCCGGTTGTTGGGATACTTCTCTGAGGAAGGGCCTGCCTGTGTTGTGAGTGCTTAGTGCTCCATACTTACTGAAATAGTTACGTATGCACTACAGGAAGAATTAATCTTTAACTATCCCATTCTGTGTATTTGTCTTTCTCTGGTAAAAGAAATACAAACCAAAAGATAACCCAACAAAAAACCCAAACAACTGCCCACTGAAGATGGAAGAGCTGTAGAAAGAGGGATCAAGGAGTTAATAAGATCATTCACCTCAGTGACAGATGCTAGTTGCTTGACTCTAGGCAGCTATGGAAACAACTTAAAACCCATTTTCTTACCTCCTGTCAGTCTCTGAAGCATTCCAGCTGTATTTTGTGAGAAAGCGCATAGGCAGCCATGTATGGAGGAAAATTCCACCTGGGGAAGTCCAGCAGAATTAAAGTGAGTGCCTAAGAGAACTGGGCTTCAGTTGACATTGCTCACTCATTTATTTCCATTGTCAAGGCAATGCCCCTGCCCCCTGCAGCAGTGTCGTGATTCTCATTTTATGCAACAGTTTTCATGAGAAGATGCATTCCTAGTTCTCTAATGGAATTTTCCTCATTGCAGTAGGTAATCAGAGGAGTGTTGAATCTTGCAGCAACTAGGGCCATAAATGTCTCCCATTTTGCCTTCTTATCTGTCAATGAAACATACAGCACTCAGTGGACAGTGGCTATTTAATATCACAGTTATTCAAAATACAGAGTTTCTTATTAGGAAAATTATTCTAAACATGTGCTTGATTCATGTCCACTGAGGGACACTAGAGCAGAGAGGCAGCAAATGACACAAGCATGGTGGTGGCTCTGACAAGGAATCTGGAAACCAAACCAGGAAAGAGAAGAGAGGGAGCATCTCTTGTTATTCACAGGGCTGGCAGCAAGCAGCTGGGCTTGAGCATGTTGACCTTAAGGTAGTGCCTTTCTGATGTCCACGATCAAAGCTGTACGCAATAATAATAATAATAATCTGTCTCTTCTACTTGGATCATGGTATTTCAGTGCAGATTACATGAGAAGCTCTGTGGTTGTTCTGAATATCAGTCTCTGCCAGATTCTTTTGCATAAATCATCTATTTTGCAGCTTGCAGGGGTTGCCGGGAACATGTCACTTCTCATCAGATACTCCCACATCAAGTAGACTTGAGAGTACCTTCATTATTCTATAATGTTCATTACGATTAATGCTCTTCTGATCATTGCTGACAAGCTACACTTTATTTTGGACATATTTTCCCCATAAAATTCCATCACTGAGGATCTTCTGGAAAATATTTAATTGTTTAGAAATTCAAGTTTATTGTTAAGAAAGCACAGTTCACAAAGGTGATTGGACACATCTTTCATTCCTGCCTAAGATTTTGCATTTCATCTGTATACACACCACTCAGCTGTTCTGTCAATAGACTGAGTCGTTATGGTTGTTGTTGTTGTTAGGGGTTTTTTTCTGATAACAGCTCCTTTTAAAAGTAAAACCCTGGACACACTGACTGAAAGGTACTAACCATACCTTTCATTGTCCATTCTCTCAAAGCAAAGTTTTGTCCAGGTTAGGAACTTACCTATTAGTGGTTCAGATGGTACCTTTTGCCCTGCTGCATGGAGACCCCTCGTACCAGTAGCTTGCAGATCTTCTTCCGTTCCCGATTTGTCTAAGAGGTGTCACAAGAATGACTTAATGGGAATTGAACTGTTCAGAGTGAATGAATGAAATGTTTTATAGGCTGGCTACGGTCTTGCCAGTGAGAGCACTCTTGCAACACAACATGATGACAGCTCGGATACTCTAGAAAAAGCTCAAATTCAACCACTTAAAATGCCTCATGCTTTAAAAAACAAACAAAAAACCAACCAAACAAAAAATAACCCAACAAAAAATGGCATGGAGTCTTGGAATGAATCTTTTTGGAAATGGAAATGAACTGGTTACTGATTATCTTTCCCTTTGAAAATGGGCTAACCATTGTAAGCTGCAATTTTCCCAGCAAATTCTGCTGTACCTTTGTGAGTTCTGCCAAAACTTGGCAAATGAAGATAATCTGAAATGTGATATATTATTTTTAGCTTTTACAAAAATAGATTGCTTTAAACTTGGAATGCTGTGATAACAAAATAGTCTTTAACTTTACAGAAACACTTTAATGGAATGCAGAAACAAGAGTTATTTCCCTATTTTATTTCATAATGGAGATAAATTAAGAAACTAATTAAAGTGTGGCTAACTTGGCCACAGTTTGGGAGTTTTTGAGGAACAAAGCTTTTTTTCATTTATTTAAAAAACTGACAAAAATATGGGAGGGTATTTTAAGCAGAAGTGTTCTGAGGTAATGAATTAAATCAAATGAGTCTAAATTTGCTCCTTTAATTATATTTCAAAATTCATATTCTACTTCAAGCAGACATGGCCTTTGCAATTTTATACTCTCTGAGAATGCGGGAAAAACTGACCATAAATTGGAAATCGTACAGTGAATTTTCAGTAAAATTTAGCTCTGTTCAGAGACCTGGAATAAGAATTATGCTATATGGAAGTCATATTAAGGCCTCTGTGGAGAACGAGATTGTACAACTCTAAGATAATACATAATTGATTTTATCTTGGAAGTATATGCTATTGCTCTTCTTTGTACCAGATGAATGAATCTGACAGACAAAATACTGCATTTAAAACACAAAAGACAAATCATTATCCTTTGATTTCCTTCCTGTCCTTACAATACAATCTGAGTTCTTTCTCCTTATTTTCTCCTACTGGAGCTCAAGTTAGGTTGCCTCATTTTCTCCCATTGAATTTATGTTTATTTTGGACGTGTAGTAGAGTTGTATTACAATCAGCTCTTCACCTTGAGAAATCCATCTGGAAGTGTGCATGTTCTGCGTCAATTTCTTGGATATCTTAGCATAATAATTACACTAATTATGATTGTATTCAGAAGAAAATGGCAAAATGGTAATAAAGGCGTGTCTTTCCTGTTGAAGAGATGTACACAGGAGCATCAACAATGGTACAGCAACCTTGACTCTTCTGAGCACTCCCTGTTTCTTCAGCCCAGCTCTCCCTTTTTGTGAAGTGGCTGAGCACTGCTTGTTGTCTTGGCAAAAGGCAGACAGCTCTCTGTGAAAGCTGTGAGCCTGCCTTGGATGATGGAAGTCTTCCAAGCTTTTCCAGGTTGTCAGTTCTGAGTAATCCTCCCCCAAAAAAGTTATGGAGGAAATAGCTGAGGCGGCTTCTGAACCACTAGTGTGAATCCTGGAGAGCTAAGAAAACTTTAGAAACTTGAAAAGTGCTATAATGAAGTTCGAGTGTCAAGGGTACAAAATGGGACCTAGAACACACACACGTACACACACATACACTGCCCCCCCCACCCAATACATGATCCCAAATTTCACCGCAATACTGGAACAGTTACCCTGGAAGACTCAACAGAAAGGATAGGTTAACAAACATAAATAATGCCAGTCAATATGGTTTGACGACAAGGAAGACTTGTCAAATAAATCCGTTATGTTTCTTTGACAGGAGTATGGATCGGTTGATGGAAACAACTGTGTAGATACAGAAGCAATTTCATTTCTCCAAAGTATTTGGCTTGGTATCTCAGGGTATTTTGATTAAAACCTACAACTGTGTTAGGAGGAATAAACAACTGTCTCATTTACAGGTTTGACTGTGTCTTTTCCTAGAGGGGATCTGCAGAGACTGGTTATTGACTGAAAGCTGCTCAGTACTTTTGGCAATGGTCTAAGTGAAAACATGGCTGGTAAAGTGTGCAGAAGGCAGATAGATGGTACAAAATTATGTGGATTCTTCTCTAAATAGTTTCTGTTCATTATTTTGTTTTGTTAATTTAAGTGCAATGTAATGACTTGAGAATGAAGAATGAAGGCATATGGACAAGGAGTGTGAGGCAGAAGCTGAGATGAAGCTTTGTCCCTGATGGTAGGGTGGCAGTCAGAGTGCTGCAGGCCGCTGGTGGCACTTCCCAGCAGACACGGAGGTGCTGGCAGGGGATCCCGGGCGTCCACCCGCAGCAGCAGAGGCACGGAGCTGTCCGGGGCATGCCAGTAGCGACGTCTCTTCCTGTGGAAGGGGAAGTGGGGAGGTCTCCAGACCACTGAACACAAATCCAGAGCAGAGTAAAGGGATCGGACAGGAGCATACTTTCCTACCTTGCAGGCAAAGGCACAGCAAGAACCTATGGCTGGAAATTAAGTTAAATTAACATCGGTTTTAGTGTGGGACTTGGGGATTTAGCCACAACTCTCCATGTAGAGCTTGAAATATGAACATCAGCCTAGGTAGAAGTAGATGATACAGCAGGATGAAGCAGATAATAAGCCTGAGGTCAGCCACCACATTTGCTACTCTTTGCTTCCAGCCTCAGAGTACCTGTGACTTTTACAACAATTACAGGGTTTTCTTTCCAAATGTGTGTGTTACTTCTCCTAACACGTCTTCTCAGGAGAGGTGTATGGCATTTCTCAGAGTGATAGTGCTACTACTCTGCCTCCCAACCTAGGGAGAATTTTAAAATGCAAGTAAACCTGGCCACATCTCTTAATAACTTAATACAAAGTCCAATAAAAACCCCCTTTGAAATCACTGCTAATTGATTGTTTCAAAGCCTTCAGAAGAACTCTGCAAAATATAAAACAGACTATACTAAAGTCTACTGAAAAAAACAAGATGTATATCATTATATGCATTTGAGACACAGCATGTGAAAGCATACTGTAAATATCTAGTAGCACACTTTCAAATGTAAATATTCATATGAACGCTCTTTAAAACAGCAATGATACTTGACAGTTAAGGCTGACAACAAAATTTTTAAAAATCCACATTCATGTGTGTATGTGTAGGCTAGATAAATGTGTGTAAATATAAATATCACAATAAAAATCTTTCATGCCTATTATCATGTAATATAAAAGAGGCAAAATACAAAACTGACTGATGGGTAGCTGTAGTATTTAAACTAGCAGAAATAAGCAATTTGTTTTCAAAATTCAGGAAGTATAGAAGTCCTGAATGAAGTATATATTGGAAAAATAGAGTCCAGCTAAATTTGGTGAAATAATTTTCAATTATTTTGAGCCACAGAGTACACTGCTGTGGATCCTGTGTAGTCAGCCTTTGCAGTCAATAGAGAGAACAGAGATGGCTCATCTGTCTGCCATAGAAACCCATCTGGATCTCCCTCTCAGGGTGCCTCTTCTTTCTGTTGCCCACGGAGAGCATGAATATGAATCATGTGAATCCCATCCGCTATACATACAGCACCTTTATGGATATGGTGGTTTGGCTCTTTGGTACTCCCAGCCTCTTTGGCAGCTCTCTGTGGCACTGGGGATCCCTGACCAGCGGGCTCCCACCCACAGCCCGCTCTCGTCCCCAGGCCCACTGCTGCTGTGTGACGAGCTCGCCGTCGCAGTCCTGGGCCCAGAGCTGCTGCATTGCAGCAATGCAGGCTGTCTGCTTTTAGGTTTTCCTTGGGGACACAGTCACTCGCTTCTAAACAATCTGTTAGTTGTGCATCAGGGATCTAACAGCATCATCATCAGTGGGGGAGTTGTGGGTTACATCCTGGCAGTTCTCAGAGATCAAATGTACCCGAGCCATACTGTGCGACAGATCCCTGTTTTTCCTTTCTCTACCAAAAATCACAGATCTGCTGGAGGCTAACAGGTCTTCAGCAAAGGACTCATGGAGGCTTCAGTGGTCATCTGAGAGCCAGCATAGCAAGCAGAGATGTGAGCATGGAAAGTGAAATAAGGGGGAGGTGCTGGTGGATACAAGACAGCTTTTTTTAGGTGTCATGCAGGCTGAAATGCAAGAATTTATGTTCATGCATAAAGCACTGCCAATTTTTGGATTTCATTGTCATTATGCATCCACATTTTACAGTTTTTCAGGGAAGAAATAAATTTTTCGGATAGAGATACACAGCTGCAATGAGCTAATGATCATAAGGGCAGAGCAGTTCCCTGAGATAAAGGAGTTTCTGGTAGGGTTTCAGTGCACTAGTGGGAGCCTCTTCTCTGCAAGATGACTCTAGAACTCGCTGCATTAGGCATTGCTGTTGGACTGCAGTTACTGTAGTGGGGGCATCCTGCTGTCCTGATCTCTCCTCATAACCATCCCTCTAGCACTGAGGAGATCTTGGTGTTCCAGAACTCCCTGACCTATGTCCAAATCCCTGGGCGCTCTGGCCTGACCCTTAGCAGCACTCAAAGTCTCCTGAGGATACAGAGGCCAAGGCTGAGGTCTCTCTGGGGGGTTGAGCTTTGGGGTGCTATTCCTCTTTCCCTTCAGATCTGCATTGAGATTCCTATCTCATAACAGCTTGTGCACAATTCCTTTGCATTTCCCCCATGCTGCCATTTCATTCTGCAGAGGCTGTGACAGTTTCAGTCAGGGACAGGCAGGCTTCTGGCAAAGGCTTTAGTACATTAATCAGACTTTATTCTTAGGGAAGATAGAAGAGAGGAGCACATGTGAACCGCCCCTCATATATCAGTATCTCCTTTCTTTGAAACAAACAATGCAAGGTTGCAATAAAAACCATAAACAAGGGTACAAGCTTGCAAAGTGTTCATGAAATAAAATACAAATGTTTGAGTTCCCCAAGGCAGATCCACAAACTGTCATATTTAATGTCTATTGTTAGATCAGTATGTTAGTTTACGAGCACCTAGGGAGAGGTGAGCTGGGTGGAACAATATGCTATTGTGTAAACATGTATCAATGGTATGAATAGTAAGAACACATAGAATACACAGAATGTGCTCTCCAAAGCACGTATATACAGGCAGCATAATCAAGATTTATTTCACTTTAATTTTTATGTTTTGTATTGATATTATGATTTTTTTCAGTAAAATAAATGCATTTAAATGCTGTGGATATTCAAAGCACCCCTTGAAAACACACAGGATCATTTTGTCAGTACATTGGCAGTATATTGCATGATGAATTGCTCTTTATGAACCTTTATGGCAACTTCTGTCCACTTAATATACATGTTACAGAATCAGGAATTGCAGAATAAGCTGAGTTGGAAGGGACCTATCAGGAACATCGAGTTCAACTCCTGGCCCTACACAGGACACCCCAAGAGTCACACCATGTGCCTGAGAGTATTGTCCAAATGCTGAACTCTGTCAGGATGGGTGCTGTGACCACTGCCCTGAGAAGCCTGTTCCAGCACCCAATCACCCTCTGGGTGAATAACCTTTTCCTGATAACCAGCCTAAACCTCCCCTGACTCCCCAGCTTCAGGCCGTTCCCTTGGGTCCCATCACTGGTCACCACAGAGAAGAAATCAGTGTCTGTCCCTCCTCTTCCCCTCTCGAGGAAGTTGTAACTGCAGTGAGGTCTCCCCTCAGTCTCCTCTTCGCCAGGCTGAACAGACCTCCTCAGTCGCTCCTCATATGGCTTCCCCTCAAGGCCTTTCACCATCTTTGTGGCCCTCTTTTAGCTTAATATCTTTCTCATATTGTGGCACCCAAAACCGCACACAATATCCAAGGTGAGGCTGCCCCAGTGCAGAGCAGAGCAGGACAATCTCCTCCCTTGCCCAGCTGGCGATGCCGTGCCTGATGCACCCCAGGTATTGTTCTCCATTTTTTCTGCATGACGCATTGTTAGTACTTTTTGTAACTGACAGTTCTGTCACGCTCCCCTACATATTTATATAAATAACTTTTCCTTTGTATGCTTGCATGCCTTTCTATAAAAATATTTATATTTTTGAGTAAACCTCACACAGTTAATTAAGAAATTATATCAACAGAGGTAGAAAGTCGTCACCAGAGAAGGGTCCCCTGCAGTTAGAGTGCCATAGTTAATGTTGAGGCATTTATTAAAAATAAATGTAAAAGCCAAACAGACGTGCTCTGAATGTGGGGCCTGTATCCTGCAACAGTGCTCCATTCTGGTGACCCCTCTGTCTCCTATATGAGGGGATTAATTATGTTGATGCCCCCTCTGCCTTTTCCTGTGCATTACTGCAACGTGTTCAAAAGAGCTGTGCTGTACATGCAGCTCATGAATGAATCCCTGCATTTCAGTCACCCCCTCACTCCCTGCATCAAAATGTGAGCTGCTCTCCATCTGGAGTAAGGAGTGGAATATCTTTCCTATCTGGATGACAGCTGTGAGATACATCCCTCCATCTCTCCCATTTAGTCTGCAATCTTCCCTCATATTTTGGGATCCACTCCAATTTCGCAGCACCTTAGACATTACAGTGAGGGTTGGTCAGTGACAGCTGCTACAGGAAGCCCTAATACAGATGGATCATTCTGCTCTATTCACTCCAGTTTCTTGGGTTTGCTTGCTTTTATTGGACCTTCATTTTCAAACAGTGTGTGCCTTCTTTTCCTCTTCCCAGGGATATATGAGCTTCCATGAAGGATCAGACTAGAGATCCCACTAATTTAACACCCTGCCTAAAACAGGTTCTTCAAAAGAAAATGAAACTCCCATTTGGCAGACTTGTAATTAAATATGCCTTTGTGGGAAAATTTTCTGAAACTACTAACAGCTCTATAGAATTTCAGATAAAGAGAATATAAATTTTATATAAAGAAGACACAAATTGTATATAAAGAGGATACAAATTTGTGGGCCAGTGCTGCACATTCTTTATAACTTGCAATGAAGTAGCAACAAAAAGACTAATTCAGATAAACATGTAGTGTTTATTTTCAAAATGGTTTTGTTTTCTGCCTTTGCAAGTCAATAAAGTCCCACCATATTATCTGTATTTCTTCAGTTTAACTTTTCAAAATTAGAAACCAACCTTCCTTGTCATTTTTATTTTGAGGGAACTAGGCTGATTGAGCAGCATCAATATGTGTAGATGCTTTAGCTTCTGCCAATATCCCTTTGCTATGAGCAGAGCTTCAGAAAAAAAATCTATCTTCTTGTTAGGAAATATTACTGGTGCCAAGCACGTGCTACATATACCTCCTTCTGCTGTCTGCTTACCATCAGATAAAGTGAAAGATTGGAAAGAGCCCAGCTGAGAACTACTGTGCACAAACAAGTGATCTAATCTGAAAAATGCACCAAGAAACCAGGAGTCACCCCTGTTGTCTTCACCTATCTTCAAGTGATGTTTCCTCTTCTGCTTTCATTCTCTTTATTCTTCCCCATAGTCATTCTCCATGGACTGCATCTTGAACTCAGATTTAACTCTTTATTGCCAGAACAACACTTCTCTCCTGATTTGCTTTTGTGCTTGCCTCCCTCCTTCCCCCAGCTATGTTCTCATCTGGTATGCAGTGTAACTGCAGCCTTACTTCAGACAGTTTTTACTCTTGCATTTTGCTTGCTGAATTCCATCCACACTCCCCTGTTCCCTGTGAATGCCGTGCTGAAGCGCTACCCTGTTATTCTCTCTATTCCATGCTCTTCCCTCTTCACACTCAGTACTGCAGCTGGTAGCATTATGTGATACAAATAAAATAACTGATTAACTGATTAGCTCTTTTCTCTCTTTGTGAAGCAGTTATATAAACTGATTCTATTTGTTGTCAATTTATACATAAGCCTTTGCTGAGTAGTTGAGATACATATTTTCTTGTCTGTGGGTACTTCACAAACTGCTTACTTTGATTATTAGCTTTTCAGTGTGTGATTAGTCATCTAAATCACAGGGTATCAGTACTGCCAACTTTAAACATTACAGAATCATGAGTCAGCCTCAAAAAATCATAGGATTGTTTAAAAATTATGTGGGGTTTTTTCCTATTAAAATACTTTCACAGTTTGGATTTTACTTGGCTTTTGAGCTTTAGATTTCATTTACTTTAAATTTTCAATCTTTTCTTTGCAAGTTTGGATAGAACATTTTAGTAAAGGAAGTTTATTTTGATGTAATGATCTGGATCCTCAAGAAGAAATTAGGGAAAATAAAATAAAAACCCAAGAGTTGACAGTGCTATACCATATTTTCTGTTATTAAATTACTGAAAATTTTTACATGGAAAATAAGGACTACGAAATAAAGATTAATAGAGAGAGCAATTTTCCACATTTATTTAAATTCAAACAATTTAAAGTGTTTACACTAAGAGGTGTTAGGCTCCAGTTTTATTAATGATATTCCTGCAGCCTTTGAAAGAAAAAAAAAAGGTGCATATGGGAGGTTAATTAACTCATATGGGCAATAATCAAGCCACAGAAAAATCTGTGTCACTCTTACAGAAAACCATGAGCTTATCAAATGAATTAAGGTATTTATGTGAAAATATAATCTTTGCACCGACGAGCTGCCATCCTTGAACAGTTAAATCACTCAAGAATCTTTGTGCTTTAATGTACACAAAGAATTCTCCTAGGTCAGGTGCAATCAACCCGTGATCTGCTTAGAAGGGCAGCTCACACCACCCTGTACCCACGGGCTCCTTCCAGTGGTGATTTGGGATTGAACCATGCATCCGATATCCACCTTGCTCCCTGCCACGTCTCTCACACCTATGGTGCTTGTGGAAGAGATCACCTTTGCTGCCACCAGAACTGGCTATCTGGCTTGTGGCCCACCTTGGTTTGGAGGCACAAGGCAGAAGGTTTCTGGGTTTCTAGTTTTGAGGGCACCAGACAAACAGTGTCTAGGTTTCAAGTTTGGAAAGCACCAGACAGAAGGCTACTGAAGAAGTAGCCAATTTTTATCTTGCCTGTGTTCCTCACCACTTCTCCAAGCTGCTAATGCTTCTTCCATCGCCTGCACCCCACTTGGGTATTAGTGGAGGAGCACAAAAGGGCAAAGTCTGCAAACACTAAATATGACTGTGGGGCAGCTGTCAGTTCTAAACTCTGTCACCTGTTGCTGTTTCTCATTACAAATCATAAGGGTCTCATGTCTAGGAGGAAATATGTCTATATGAAGCCACCATTACAGCAAGCAATCTAAGTAAAAGTAATAGGAGTTTGCATGAAAGCATGGTAAATGTCATGTTTGATTTATCTTACATTCCTTATAAGCAATACCAGGTGCAGCTTGGTTAAAGACACAAAACTCGAGATGAACAATTTAAATCCTATGGAAGACTTCATCTTCCTCATTGCTGGCTACCCTGTCCCAAATCCTTTGACTCACACAGATATCTTTTTTTATCAAATTCCCCTAATCCCAAGCCAGTGTCTACTTTCAAAACTAGTTTTCTCTTATTATCAGTGCAGCTTTCTTTAGAAGATAGACCCCTGAAGAATTTTGAAGAATGATTAATAGTTACCTAACAGCTGTACTTCCTTGAGTCTACCTTGGAAAGGAACTGAATCTAGGTTTTGAGCCAGATTTCTTGCTTCATCCCTCTAAGGCTTCCCCCTGCCTTCCCCTGCCCCTCACCCCAACTTTTGTTTATAAACAGAAATTATGAGCAGTTCCTCATATATTTTGAAGGTATTGCAGCATAGCAGACCCACCCAGCAAAGAAACTCAAGGCAGTCTATCCTAGTGATGGACAAGCCCTCATGATACCTATATCTAGAAGTGTTCCAGTACAGGCAGACCAATATAAATTATATTGCAGATATAAGAAAACATGACAGTAATATCTTTTGAAAACCATTTGGCATACCTGTGTCACAGATAATGAAAATTTCAGCCTTTTTTTGGTCAAAACTTGTTGCTAGCACCTTTCAAGGCTGGAAGGTGTGAGGGGGATGAGGTTCAGGCACAGCGACCTTCCAGGAAACATCCCTTGCCGAGCCGCTCCTGCGGGATTTGCAAATCCCTCCGCATACACCAGACACACCCTGCAAGATCTTTTCTCTCCTTGTCAATCACGTTGCTTTAGCAGAGACATCAATAGTCCCTGTAGGTAATTCTAGCTAGAACTCACCTCCCAAGACCTTCTGTTTAATGCCTAGTACTGGAAGGTTCGACAATAGCAACCTTTTGAAAGAGTTGTATATCCCTCTATTTCTGCCATTGGTGTTAGAGCACTTTGTGATCACCCCCGTGCCCATCACCACAAAGACAGGTAGCTGAACATTTCCACCACAAGTTAAGCACTCATTAAGGTTGCAGCAGTCATAAACAAGCCACTTTGGAGCTTGAGCAACTTTGAAGCTATTTTTCCATTGTACAAAAGTTGATTATTCGAGCATTACAGGCGGAGAGATACTTCCAGCTGTCTCAGCTTTTCGTGGTGGTGTTGAGAGGGCAGCAGATGATACATATGCCCCTGTAGTATCTCTTTTCTCTTTACTTGTAAGACATCAGACTAAGGAAAGACAAAACCAAGAATCAGAAGGTGGGGCTGTGCTTATGTACCAAAGCCAGCACTCTTTTGGGACTTTGGTCTCCTGGCACACTCCAGAATTTGCTGTTCTTCCCAGCCTTGTCCACATACTGTGTCTATCCTCAGATCTTGCTTTGGTGCTCGATCTGCTCCTCCTCCAGCAAGCACTTCCTGTTTCACAGTTCTCTGTGGGCAGACCCCTGCTGCATTTTCACCCAGCTCTGAGGCACTCCTTGCTCTGTCAGAGTGCAAGTGTCTGTCCTTGCTCTGTCATGCACACCTTGCCTAGGAGCTGCTTGGTGTGAAAGCCAGGGATTCCCCATGCTGCACCGGAAGAAGAGGCAGACTGGCCCTGCTCTGCTGCTCCAAAGTCCCATCAGGGTAGTGGCACCTGAGTTTGCTTTGAATGACATTCAGAAACTTGCACTATGAACGCCTCCCCAGTGGTTTCTCTTCCTCTGTCTCGCATGTCAGATTTGTTTTTTACGTTTCTTCACAGTTTATTCCCATTACTCCGCCTAGACCAGGCATCTCCTCTAGGCTGCTTGACAGCATTAGCAAATGCTGTTGTACAGTAGCCTCCTGTCCACCCCATTCATTTCTTCTCAGTGTTTTATCTCAGCAGCCCTTTCCACATGACTTGCATGAGGAACTTACCCTGTTGAGTTCATGCAGAAGCCACTATCAAAAACAAGTAACCAAAGTACTTATTTCCAGCCAATATGCTGGAATGCAAGGGTTAAAGATGTTACATTTATAAAAGTATAAGGTCAGTGTGTTCAAAATGTCAGTGTTGAAAGTGACAGTGTTGAAAGCATCACTATGGATTCATAAAATTTCCCTTTGAAATCAGTGTGAGGTGTGTGTCAGTAGGGACTGCAAAGGATGCTCAAAGTAAATACAGCCATCAGAGTTTCTTTGGGCACATCTGAACCTGGGAATTTTGGAGCCCTTCCTGGTCCCTTCAACAGAGTACTCAGGCCAGACCATCAGTGTTTGTTGGACAGAAATACAAATACATAAGTAGCGAGTGAGCCATCATGTGTTCTTCTGTGCTCTCCCATCTGGAGCATGGGATCAGAAATTCTGTAATAGTTTCAGTGCATTAAAAGAAAAAAGAAAGAAAAAAAGGAGGATCTACTCAATTCTCTCTGGATAACGCACATTAATAGTGCAGCTGCCAGCAGTGCTTTGGATCAGACTAGATCTGAACCACAAATAATTGTTAAAGGTGCTTTAAAGAACTGTTCCTCATTTCCTCTTCCACACAACTATCTGACTAATAAAATAAATTTTAAAAAATTAGAAGTTAGTCTGGTGAGTCCCTTCTAGCACAGAATATTCTACAAATCTATGATTTCTGATTTTAACCATGTGTTATTGCTGCCATTTTACACAGGATGTTTTAAAGAAATAGACACCAGGTATATTAGATTTTTGTAGGTACACTGTAAGGTTCCAGAAAACAAAGCAGCCTCAGGAAAGAACAGAGGCAAAGCAATACATGATTAGACTGAGAACAGTGCTTTTGTTGTATATGTAATGGCTTGTTTCAAAGCATGAGTGAGTCCTGTAAATCCCTGGATATGTGGAAAATAGCACATTAGTGCAAGGTGATAATGATAATATATAATGACAGAATGAGAGAACAAGCATATTTATTTTAACATTATTAACTTAGTGGACAATAACACTTCTTGAGGCCAAAGTACAAAGAGCACAATGTTATTCCATTGCCAGAATTTAGTAAGATATTGTGAATTTATCTGCAAATGAGTCCATATACTCCAACATCTAATACAAAATTCAAGAACAAACTGCCAAAAGAAAAATTATTTTTGTGTGTGGTACAAGAACAAGACCAGCTTTGGAGCAGCTGCCTTGGGAAAGATATTACCTAAGTGCAGCCAGGGAAATGGAGTTAAGACTCTTGGGTCCAGACCCATAAGGATCTTAAGTGAAGTGACTCTCTCTGGGAGCTGAAGTCACAGGGTATATCTAAGCCCCAGCTTATTTCGAAGTAGCTTCTGTCCCTGGCAGCTGAAGAAGCCTAATTTTCAGCCCTTGGAGGAATACATATGAGTCATAATAAATCTTGTAACTGTTATGGGTCATTTTAGAGAAGAAAAACTCTGCACTGTGTTTCTTTTGAAATTCAGCTACTCTCCTGTAGAAGATAAGCAAGATTTTCCTGTCTGTTCAGGGCTCTCCGCTGGGAGCAAAGGCATGTAGTTCTGATCCCTGCTTCCAGCACTGCCTTGGTTATTTTTAATTAGATAGTCACCAACCAAAATCTGGAAGCCATCCAGGAAAATTTCACTGCCTCAAATGTTCTCTCTAAATTAAAAGTTAGGGAACTGCTTTACCAAGTCATGCCTGGTCCTTATCCTGCCCTGTGTTTCTCGACTGTCTCACCCACTGTAAGTCTCTTCCATGTAACAATTTGCTCACCATCCCTGAACGGGGAGCTAAATGACAGAAACACTACCAGAAATAGCAGATTTCACATACATAAAAGGCTTTGAGTGGTACGACAGTTTTATAACATCACCCACATTTCATAAACTGCACATAAACTCCTTTGGCAGTCTCATGAGGGACATCCACTTTGTCAGACATCTGAACTCCATTTATGCTTACAGAGCATAGGAGAATTTTTCACATGAAGGAATCATTCATGCAAAGTAGTTTCACTGTCCTAGGGGGCTGAAAAAGTCTGGGTATGTTTTAAGGAGAAATGACAGCCTTAGCACTGGGTGAAGATAATTCACTGGAAACTTGATTTTTAATTTGAAATTTTTGAAAATACATTGTTATTGGCTATGTGAGTGTTTTGAGAAATGACCTGTGTACCCATCAAAGTCTAGGTGACTGTGTGAGGCCTCTGACGTGGATTCCTCCTAGTAGTGTTTGATGCCACTGGATCTGGTTGCTGCTTTTCTGGCACTGAGCAAAAAGTTTCAGCTGAAAATTCTCCTGACTCTGCTCTAATCTCCCATTCTCACAAGGTAGCTATTTACCTTTTCTGCAACATTTTGACATTTTAAGTTTAAGCTCTCTTAACTTTCTCTGGAGAGAAGAGGTGCTATTGCGAATCAGCTCAGACAGGCAAGGGGGTCCCTGCCCTGGCCTGCCTCTGCCTGCCTGCTGTCCTCACCCTCCCACTGAGATTATTGTCCCCTCACTTCTGGGCCTGTCCTCTCTAAAGGACTTGCTTTAGCTTTTAAACATAAAACTGTCTACTGTTGAAATTGGTGCTTAGTTAACTCAGGGTGAGCTCAGAAGAGAGCACTGACTTCCTCTCTCTAAAGCCATGGTCCTGCTGACATGAGAGGGTTCTGCACCACCTCACATCCCCCTCATCTCTGGCTGTGCAGTCCTGCTCTCTCTCTCTCTGAGGACAGCATCCAGCTCAGTATGCCAGCAGAAATTATCTTTTTTTTCATTTATTTCTGGAGTTGTTTTCTGCCAGCTCAGTGAACTGAATGGGCTTAGCATCAGGCAGGACAAGCAGCCAAATGAGCGTATGAGGAGGTGCCCGGCAGTGGACAGGAGAAGTAGGACAACCTCTTCTGCTAGGAGCAGCATGGCATCATCTCATGGATTTTTGTCACCTCCTAGCAGTCTGTGCTGCAAACAGGGGCTGCTCAGCAGCTGCTTCTCGGTCTGATAGCTGAGTTACCTCCCATGCCGGGGTGACTTCTGCAACAAGGACAGTGTGGGTAGCGAGGAGCAGGAACCACAGCAGCCTTGCCAAAGCAGATCATCCCCAGGGCTGCATGCGAGCCCCTCTTTGGCTTCTTTTGTCCTGTCCACCCAATTCACAGGGATAAACAGGTTTTTAATGGACTTTCGAAAAACAGCATTCACAATAAGCCACAAATTACAATCATGCATTCCAGATGCAATTTTGGATGAAACGAGCTATAGGATAATTTTGGAGAAGGAGGATAAGCAGGTGAAAACAGTGAAGTTGTAATGAAATGGATAGACTTAATTATAGTATTTGCTTCTGTGAAACCTATAATGTTGTCTAATCAGTTAAAAAATGTGGGAAGATGAAGGAGTTACTGCTTTGTCTATTTACACTACTATTTTTAGGGTTTATTGAATAATGTATCTAGGATACCATGTAAAATGTAAAGGTGTATGTGGAAATATATTAGCTAATTACACGTTTGGAAAAAAACACATGAAATATCAGAAAGCATGAAAAATTCTGGTGTTTTAGGCTGTGCATTCACATTTTATGTGCTCCTCCAGCTTACCTAATCATTCCTCCTTGAAAAAAACCCACCAGTATTCTGTGGTAGTATCCTTCATCATAGTAAATCAGAAATGTCCTGTGTAAGCTAGAACAAAAGGTTGTTATTACTAGCTGTTACTGTAACAAATGTAATCAGTAATGTACTGATACTGTGAAAGACTACTGGGTTACTTTGAATCATTCAGATTAATTGTTATGCTCCAGTTGGTTTTGGTAAAGACTGTTTTGCATCACTTGGTACATCCAAGTTTGACCATTTAATTATTTGATCTTTATGTGGTTTTTTGCTTTTTTTGTGCTTGTGGTGCTGGGCAAAGCAGCAGGGAGCAAAGCGTTTTTCCCCAGATCCCAGGAATGGTGCTGAATGTTTTATTTTCTGTCCTGCATTTCCTTCATTGTTGTAACTCTTCAGAGTAGGGCCAAACTATAATCTCATTTGCATTATTTATATTAGTCAATATAACTAGCATTAGTTTAAAAAGTATAAATACGTTCATTTCAACTTCTCAGCCCTTTGTTTTTACTTTAGTGAAAAACATCGGAGTAAAAACTATAAACATATGTATGGGAACATACACTATACATTCCTGTTTTCCTTTATATGCTTGGCAAAGCCTATTCCCTTATTCCAAAACAGAAGCAGTCTTGCTGTTGGTGCAGTTCTGGAGTTGTGGAGAACCCTCATGGAACTGCTTCTGCTTTAGTGACTTTTCCTCATTCTTTTCTCAAAGCAGTGCCTGAAGGATAAATTTTACACTTAGGCACTAAAACAAAAAGATATTGAATCAAGCCAACCAGTAGACAATTGGTTGTAATCTTCTGGTGTCCAGTTTGGTATTTCTCTTTCTCAGCAAAAGGCTCCAAAGAGGCCACAGGTGTAAAAAGCCATGCTCAGGGCCACCGCAAGTCAGGCTGGCACGTACAGTGTGATGAAGGGAATGCCAAACACATAAACTGCGTGGGAACTGATGACAGCATCATAACTACCAATGCATATGCAATGGTAGCAAATGGGGTCATTGTTTACTTTCTGTACTATGTAGTTCTGTGTTAAATTTTTCAGCTGAAATACTCATGCACATTTGTTTTGAAGTTATGACCCAAATGTGTATGTGGCAAATATTATTAGATGAACTAATTAAAATCTTTATTAACTTAATAATATATTTAGTAATAATTATGTCTATGCTGCAACCCAACAAAATGCTAAAGCATATATTTTACAGTTCAGTACATTATTAAGTGTGGACTTACTGCTGAATCAGGGCTCAAGTCAGTGACTTGTGAATGGATATTAATCACAACAAAATACTGAACTATAATGAGCATCTGTATGCTGAGTCAAAGAGCAAACACACATGGCCCCTGGAGTATTTATTTTATTATTCTGAGGCTAATTAATGTTATTTTGTAATATTTCCTCCAGTTATATGTAAATTTTTGTGAATCTTACACTGTTCTGACCTTATTGTGCCAATACCTCAAACAAAGGCTTATTATATTTTCTCACCCCTGATGCTTGTAGTCAAATCTGTAAACACAATCAGACTTTCAGTTTTCCATGTTTTTAAATGTCTGATTTCCAGCAAGGAATGCCAAGTGTCTGCTTCCCATTTCCAATTGTTCGAATTTGTTGTTAGGAAGAATGACAAGCAAGAAATACATGTCAGTGAGGAATCCAGCATTGCAAATGGACCAGCATTTATGCTATTTTCTTTGTGATCAAGAGTAGACCATGTCATATCCGTGAATTTGAATAGGCTTCAGAATGAATTATTTGTTTTAACAAGTGAATACAAAGAAGGTCTTCAAATGTATTTTGATCAGTAACACAATGTAGAAAATATTGCCTTGTATGATCATATACATAATTTTGCTACTCCTCCTGGTCTTGTTATTTTAACTATGAAAACATATGGACAGCATATGTATAGAAAGCATTTACTTATCTGCCACAAAATCAGTACGGAATTTAAAGGAGCATCCTTTCCTGAAGATGGGTCAAAGGGAATTACCTACAGGTACTGAAGTAGTAGTTTATTTTATTTAACACTTTTCCCCCCACATTTGCATTGATATGAGTTTCCACACTATGTCACTTAACAATAATGTTTCTGTTCTAGTTCACAGATCAAAATATCTTCTCTTGGTGTTTAAATGAGAGCTACAAATAAATTGCCGTTGCTTCCATGAGATAGTATAAAATAACCACAGGGAAATGAAAAACTATTTAAAAATTGAAAGAACCTAGAGTGCTATTTTGAAATAGCCAAAGACTCCTAGCATTTGATTGCACACTAATTTTTTTCAACTATCTGTACTGATTGCAACAAACTTCATAACATTTACTCCAAGCACTCTAAACAGCAACTTCGCTGCAGTTACCTCATGGCTTTTTGAATGAATAACAAAAACTCATCATTCTAAGGCATTCTGAAGTTAGGGGGGATGTTGCATTGAGTTGTACAAAATATTTGTGTAAATAAACAGGCCACTTATACTTTGGAATCTTGTCTGTGTCAAAACATTTTTGGTAGCTTTTTAAATAGCATTTTGGCTAGAATAAGCAATACAAATGCTGAGTGACAGAGCTCTTTAGTCTTACATCGGGCCAGGGCAACTGGGACAGATTTAAGCAATTTCATAACTAATTCTAGATTCTGGTTTGAAAAAAAAAAATGTCTAGTGTTTACCAGTCGTGAGGTAGCATCAATGCTGATGTGTCTGAAGATGGGATGACCCATGAGAATAATTAAAACACTGAAAGAGGAACTTATGTCAGTGGAAATGGCTCGTCTACTAGTCGGGTGCTCATTTGTTAAGATTTTCAGCAGCCTAGGCTTGTCAAGCAGACTGATTATACAGTTCAGCATTGCGTGACTTAACCTTTTGTTCTTGAGAAGTGACATTTCCTTGAAAGCAACATGAAGGGAAGAATTAAAAACAAACAAGTTGAAAACAAGCTATTTCCAACTGGATAGCCAAGACAGAAGAAAAAAAAAAGCCTCTAAAACTACATTTATTTTAGCTTGCAGTTAAGAAAATGGATGCATAGAAAATCATTCCACATACACATTTAACAACAAAACAGTGTTCCCGTATCCTTCCACCAGTCCTTGTGCTTATTTCTCTAGAAAGAAGACTCTAGAAGCATCAAAAAAACTCAGCCAAAAATTTGTCCTGGTCAGAGAACTAATTAACTCTGTACAGCCTCACTGCCCCTTGCAAGCCTTATAAAACTCCCAAAACATAGAGAGCTGAAGAAAAATGTAATTGTTAAAACTCCCAAAACATAGAGAGCTGAAGAAAAATGTAATTGTTAATCATTTCTTTATAGGGGAATACTGAGCCTGTTGTCCTGGGATGTAGTTGGCATAGATCCAAATACTCCTCTGATTAATTTCAGAGTGCTTTCCCACTCCAGTGCTCTAAAATTGGGGACATTTTTCTGTGAAAGTAATTCTGCTTTGTACAAAATACTTAAATGAGTTTTAGCAAAGAGGCAGGAACTTCCTTTTTTTCTTTTTTTCTTTGCAAGACCTCTGACAGCTAAATTGTAGAGGTCTTTGTGGTCTGAGTAACATGTTGCTAATTGTGCAAAATAAGGGAAATCTTCATCAGAGAAGATGAATGTTATCTCACAATAACTGCTTGTGGCAGCCTTTTAAAAGATAAGATTCTTTCATCTCTATTTGGCAGATGTTTGACTTGCAGCTCCATCTCCCATATTGTAGATAAACTGTGCCTCTGTTGCCTGTCTCTCAAGAGGTGAGGCAGCGCTGTCATCTCCAGTGCTCAGTTTAAAACTATCCCCAGGAGTGTATCAGGCCTTTTATGACTGCCAGCTTTGTAACACTCCTGGGGATTCCCCAGGCTCCCCTGACTCTTCCAGCTGCACTGAAGGAGCACCAACCACAGAGAAATAGGCATATTTGTGCGTGTTTTACATCTGTCTTTCCGCCTTTATAGGTATCAAAAATACCCTTTGTTTGTGTGCATCTTTGGGTCACCTAGTGGTATGTAGACACTAAACTGATCAAAGATTAGAGCAATGTATTGAAGCCACACAGTTTTAACAGTGTGGTATCGTCAGCTCTCAGATTTAAACTGCACAACCACTCCTTCCATTTTGTATTCTCAAAAACTGAGTGCACAAATGATACAGTCTCCTTCCTTAAATATCCCCACCAGAAGGATAACTGTTTAACTGGGACTGAAAAAATTATAACCTACTTACAGAAACCTATCCTTGTTTTATCCCACCTTCAGCAAAATCTCCCCAGATGACTGGGGCTTGCAATAAGCTATCCTATTGTTCAACATTGAATGAAACATGGGTAGCACTTCTGTCTTAAAGAGAAAGCTATTCTTTCCATAAGAGTGCCTTCTCATCAGGGAAGGAGGTGTGGGTAGTCACTTTCTGTTCTGAAATCTATATCCCCCTGTGCTATCATACATTGCCAAGGACATGAATGAGGCACAGGCATTCTTCTCTGTTCTCTTTACAAGAAAGATTTGTATAACCTAAATCTATGAAATAAGTATTCCTAAAAATAACCCTTCCTTCTCTGTTTTTCTGCTGTCACTTGCAGTTGTCCATCAGGAGTGAAATGTCCCAGTTCTGTGTATGCATGAATTCTCTAGTGTGCTGCTGCTTCAGTTTGTGTGTTGGGCCAAAAGTTGACTAAATGGACTTACACAGAACAACAAAGCAGCTGTTGGAAAAGTTATGCCTGGTTCACAGTTTTCAGGGCATCTTTCACCTGACTGGGGAAAATGGCTAGATGAAATATCAGACATCTGATTCATCTCAGTGGTAGTCCCATCAAGGATGGAGAGTGCTACTTAAGTCCAGAATCTCTTCTCGAAAGTGGCAAATGTATAAAAGCTGCCTTTGCCGTGTAATACCAAATAGTATTAACAGACTCAGCCCTAATACAGTGGGGACTTCAGCTTTCCCCCCTAGTATAGATGACATCTATTTCTAGCTATCAATAAATTTGAAATTGGATTTATCAGATAGCTTCTAAAAGCAACCATATCTCATAAATAACCTACTAATAAATGATAAAGCATTAGGTAACTTCCTTGCTAGTTGAAGTAATAATTCACGATTTCTGGTACGGGCTACTCTTTGCTTCACAGCAGGAAAGATCTGTGATACCAGCACCATAAATGCAGGCAAACACTTAGGATGTTTCCTTTTTTATTTTTGTTGTGATAACTTTTATACTTAAAACATCCTCTCTCACCTTGTTCATAATTTTTGACTGAATGTCTTTGTATGTGTGTGACTCCTATACAAAAGAGTAAAGCAGGCAATTGGGAGAGTTTTGTTGCCAAGTTCCAGCACAAAAACATAAACTTTAATTTTTAATGAAGATTAGCTTCTTTCTAACAAAGATGCACAGAATGACTATTACTCTGTTTTACATGTTTAATGGATTTGCTTCTTGTCTTACTTTGAAAGACAGATATCTACCAAGGGAGGTGGGGACCTTCCTGGAGTGGAAGAAATTACCCCTTCCCCCGAATTACTGTAACTTTGGAAATTACGAGGCTTATGAGCACAAATGTGGGAAAAGGAATAACAGTTCTTTACTAAACGATATATATATATATATAAAAATATATATAACACAGCAGAACAAACAATGTCAATAACAACAAAAACCACGACCAAACTTTTCCCGCCCTTGACATGGTTTCCCCTGTGGTGTAGTTACAACCACACCCAGCAGGGGGCACTGGTGAGGCAGGTGTGGCAGGGAGGCTGCAGTACCCCACTCACAGCTGCAGGGGGCGCTGGTGAGGCAGGGAGGCTGCAGTACCTCACTCTCAGCTGCAGGGGGCGCTGGTGAATCAGGTGTGGCAGGGAGGCTGCAGTCCCTCACTCACAGCTGCAGGGGGCGCTGGTGAGGCAGGGAGGCTGCAGTACCTCACTGGCGGCTGCAGGGAGGGGGCGCTGGTGAGGCGGGCGGGGCAGAGGCGCTGTGATGATTCCCCCACGACTGCAGGGGATGCTCCCGCGCGGGCCCGGCAACCGCCGTGGGGTGATGGTGGGCGCCCCGGAAATAGAGGCAGGGAGAAGGTGCAGTGGGAAGGGTCTCCGTTTTCCCCGGTTTCTTACGTGTCCGGCGCAGTCTCCTTGGCATCGGCAGCAAAGCCAGGGTTTTCAGCCAAGGCAGGAGGCAGCTGGCTCTCTCTCCGCAGGGAGAGAGAGGTCAGGCAACCCGGCTTCTCCTGGAGTCCCCACACAGATGGGGGTGGGCTGTCCTGGCTGACGACAAGCCGCAGATGGTGCAGAAGGTGCTGGTGGTGCTTGAAAACCTCAGTCCACGGACAGCTGGGCTTCCAAGTGCCCGTGTTCACTCCAAGCTGAGCAGCGAGAGAGCATCCAAGCAAACCCTTCCTGGCTCTGGAAGCTCTCCCCACCACCCCCACCGTTCCCCCTGCCCCCTTTGTGTTTTAAAGTAGTTTCAGAGGCTTGGCCAGGGCAATCAGGCAGTCCCTTTGGTCTTGACCACCTACCATTGTAGGAGGGCTACACCCTTCTTTCTCCCAGTGTCTCCCTGGTAACTGAATGGGGAGAAAATTCACCAAGAAACTCCAACCCACCACACTTCTGCAGTGCAAATACAGGTATCAAAATAATTAAAATCCACGTGCTTCACATGTAAATCTTAAATACAGTTCCAGAGAAGCAAGGAGAAATACCGCTTGATATTCCCTGGCACTTACCTTGTATATATTATTATTATTATCTCAATAATCTGTGCTTTTGAATCGCATCATTTATTGACATTGTGCATTAAAAAGATTTCTTGCAATAAGCCACAATAAAAACATATTCCACAATATTCTCCCAGATTAAAACCTGAGGGGGCCCAAGCCATGGCTGTCTTTTTTCAACACTGTGTGGGTGAGATGGAAGCAAGGAAACATCCCACATCTCTAACAAAACATTTGAGGAGTCAAGTGCTGCCCAGTGAGGTACCAAGGACATGGTGCAGGTTGCTGCCACCAGGTCCAGCACTCTCCCCGATGGCGAGGCACCTCTACTTCTCCAGCACTAGTTCTGGTGGGCTCACTGGAGATTGCTCCTGAGAGAGGAGGGGTTTTTTACCTCTGTGTAGGTGTGCTACAGGCTATGGCAGCCCAGCCCAGCTCTGCCTGGCAGGGATTTGGCCCTGTGGAAAGAGCAGGTAAGCATGTAGGATCCAAGCTGACCCATAAGGCAAACTATGACTTCTCCTCAGAAGAAAGAAGAGAAATCTCTGTCAGGGATGGTGGCAGTGGTATCTGCAGTGCATAGTGTGTGTGTGTGTGCTGAAAGCCTGTCAGCTGAGTGACAAGTGTGGGGAGGTAGCCAGGACCTATCTGCTAAAGGGCTTAAAATTCCCCAGCCTGAAAGCATTTGTTGTGATTTGCTGTAGCCTTGCTCTATTCTGACTTCTACCTGCACCTTTTTGGTGTGTATGCTCAGGGTATGGCAGTAATGAGTAATACCAGGGTGTCCTTTTCCCTGAGGAGGGGACTGCTTCCAGCCCTGCAACCTCACCAGTTATTCCTACCACTGTAGTACCTTCCTCTCCAACTAGGAGACTTTGCAGTCTAGGCATTGCAAGGCCCATACATCCTTTGTATCTAGACTAGTACAGGGGGAAAAGGAGCTGTTTTTACTTTGTTTTGTATTTTAGAGAATGAAAATGAAGATATTTGTTCTACTCCAATATATATAGCAAGCTCTAGAATTTTTATTTGCTGAAAATTCAATCAGATGCTTAAAGATAAATCATAACTGCTCAGTTAAAGATTTCATAAGCAACTTCTTGGGCCAAATAACTCTCCACAGCTTACTCTTCAATGAATTAAAAAATTATACCACTGGGGTAACTTCTGAGGGAACTAAACACTGTTTAGTAACTTCTGAGGGAACACCTCTCTTTAGCTGCCTTCTAAAGCTGCTATGCTTCTATAAAGCTTTTGGGCTTTTCAGGTGGATGTATATCTTCTCACTATTCAAATTTAAAATTTAGTAGTAGAAATAGAAATCATATATGTCAATTAAAACTATATATGAAGCTTGTATTTTAGTGTGGTATTTGACTGTATCAGTATATTAAATCTAATATATTAAAATTGTGGAATTACTTAGGTTGGAAGAAACTTCTAGAGATCTTTAAGTCCAAGCCTCTGCTCAGTGCAGGCTACTTTCAAAGTTAGAACAGGTTTCTCAGGGCTTTTTCATCTAAGTTTTGAAAATCTTCAAGGATGAAGATTCCACAAGAAAAAAAATCTCAGGGATGTTTTCTTTCTTGATGTCCAGTCACAATTTTTTTGTGTTAAGGACCATGTGATTTTGCCGGAAGACCTACTTGAGGAGGATTAGGATAAGGCTGTCTATGGCTCAAGACACCATTTTGCCTGCATAGAAATTGTGACAAGTAGGTGGAAGCCTCATGGTGGGAGGCCTCATGGTTAACGACTCCCACAGCTGGAATGTGTAAATACATTCCATGCTCATTAGAGACAGGGACCAGGGGACCCAGGTGCACATGCCCGGGGTCCCTGCACATCTAGGGCTGGCAGGCCCTGAAGGTGGGGCTTCCCGCTCCTGCACCGACACGGGAAACCTCACTGTGTACCAGCTCTGAGAATAAACCTCTTTGTGCATGAAAACCATGGCCAGCCTCTGTTTAACCTGCACTTATCCTGGAATCATACAGTTTGCTGCAACACAAAACTACTATGTTGTGTCCCTTCACTGGGCACTTATGGGGAGAGTCTGGCTCTGTCTTCTCCAGAATGCTTTCAATGCAATTCTTTAGCCTTTTCTTCTCTTTTTCAGGATCCCCCTACCTCTTGCCCTGAGAAGGTGACCACCTTCCAAAACTGATAGAGAGAGGAATCACAGTCATCACTAATCAGCTAGGTTGGAGAAGACCTTTGAGGTCATCGAGTCCAACCTATGACCTAACACCACCTTATCAACTCAACTATGGCACTGAGTGCCACATCCAGTCTTTTTTAAAACACCTCCAGGGATGGTGACTCCACCACATCCCTGGACAGCCCATTCCAATGCTCAATCACTCTTTCTGTGAAGAACCTCTTCCTAATGTCCAGCCTAAACCTCCCATGGTGCAGCTTAAGGCTGTGCCCTCTTGTCCTGTCACTGGCTGCCTGGGAGAAGAGACCAACCCCAACTGGGCTACAGCCTCCTTTCAGGTAACTGTAGAGGGTGGTAAGGTCTCCCCTGAGCCTCCTTTTCTCCAGGCTAAACGAAGCTCCTCAGAGGACTTGTGTGCCAGACCCTTCACTAACCTTACTGCCCTTCTCTGGACATGCTCCAGCATCTCAACATCCTTCCTAAATTGAGGGGTCCAGAACTGGTGTAGCCTCACTGCGTAGAGGGGAAGAGTCACCTCCCTGGTCCTGCTGGCCACACCATTCCCAGTACAGGCCAGGATGCCATTGGCCTTCTTGGCCATGTGGGCACACTGCTGGCTCCTGTTCAGCCTGCTTTCAATCAGGTGATTGCTTAAAAATGCTTCACCTGAAAGAAAGTTAAAAAGGCCATTGGTTTTGTCCTGGAGTTTATCCTCCTATTCATTTACTTTTGGAAAAAGGAATTAAAACATCAACTGAGAAGTCTTAGCCTCTTCCTCCCAGCAATGTTTGCCTGGGAAGGACAACGACATCAACACTTCAGATTCAGAGCACTTTGAGGGCACCATCATTTCTCAGCTTTAAAGAACTTTGACATTCCTTGTCCAGAGTTTTGAAGGCATAGTTTTGAATAATGGTGCAATGGTACAATTATTTGAACAACTAAGTGAAGTGTCCCAAATAGACCTGTATTTATTATGCTGTGTTTAGTCTGAGGCATCTTTAATTTGTGGATTCTCTTGTAAGTGCTGCCAATTGCAGTAATTGGACCCAGAGGTCACAAGTGTATGGATCACTATAGCAAAGTCTTGTTCTGTCAGTCAGAAGTGTAAACTTCTGAAAAATGAAAGATATAAAAGGGTTTTTTGCTCTTGCTGATATATTGTTCCTTAAGTGTCTAAATACTGAAGAAGTTAGAAATAAATAGGGTGTGTAGCTGTTGCCAGTACTACCACTTATTCTCCTACAGTATTAAGTATGAAAAGACTGTCTTAAGGTATTATTTTGAATCACTCTAGAGCTAATTCCAGTCTACCTAGGTTTTTTCTCTCAGGCTTGCCTAGTTACTCTGTTTAGTCTCTACATTATATTCTTATGAAAGCTACATGGAGGGATTATACTTTAGATGGTAAGTTTTAAAAGATTCATATTTATAAGTACTTGTTAACTGTAGGAAAATTATAATCAGTTCATGCAAATGCAGATTCATGCTAACGTTACTCTGCAAAGTGGCATAATGGTTATCATGTTTTCTTTCCTGCATCATCAAAAAATTATCAAGCCTGTGTTTCAGCTGAACTTGTCGTGGTGACTGGATAGAAGGAGTAATGAAGACAATCACAGTGCATGGAGATCAGCTGTGCTATCCAGGGTCATTGTAACACCATACTCTTTCTTCTAGAGTTGTTTTCTCTTACTTGGTTTTCATTGAGATATACAAAGTAGATAATGCAGTCAGTGATTTCCTCATTACTTAAATGTCTGTCACCTTTAGTTGAAAACTCTGCTAAGGAAGTGTTGTTCTGTTGTTGCTGTCAATACTTGCTTTAATCATGGAAAGGGTTGTAGAGAATTTCCATTTTTTGAGATGTAATAGCGTCTGAAAGAATGCATTAGTATGGATGTTGCAATAGTTTCAGAATATCATTGAGATTTTTCTTCTTTAACATTTCCTTTTATTCAAAATGAAAAGGACACAATATACGTATTTAAATGTGATATGGTGTGTGATGATAAATACATTGATACAATGCCAAAGTATTTGATATATGGCAAACATGATTTATTTATTTTCAGTGTAACTTCTCCTTTCCCCAAAATCATCATGTTTTATTTATGTTCTTGATATCTAATTGGGAATGGTGGGCTAAGGTACAGGATTATAAAAGTAAGTATTTTATTAAAAACCTTACAAAATAGATAAGCCATTAGTTTTGTTTTGACATTAAATTAGCATGAACGTTCATTAGTGTGTATGTGAAATTGGATATTGGACAATAGCAATCTAGTAAAATCTTGAGGAAACATAATTGGACAAGTCTGGGCCATCTCATCAGAATACAATGAAGAAAACTGACAAGGCAGGCTTCTCACTCGCACCGCCGTGGGCGGAGACATTTTGGCACAGGCTGCCTTTGCAGCAGGGTGCGTCTCATCAGGAGCTAAGAGGAAAGGTTGTTTCCTTGGGAGGGCAGAGCAACTGACAGCTCACAGGGAATGATTGAAAGGTCTTGCAAAATCTCTACTATTTTCAGCAGTACCAGACAGACAAAAAAAATCAAGTCTTAATATGTTCTACTTGCGCCAGCTTTGCCATTGCCGGTGGGGTCCGTGTGGCTCTGACAGGAAATACAGACCAGTTGGAGTAAGCCCTGGGAGGGCAGGTGTCACTGGTCCTGCTGTTCTCTTCCTCCAGAGCCAGATATTTCAAGGACTGATCTTTGGAGTAACTTGGAACTGTTGCTCATGCTGGTGTAGGTTATATCAATAACAGCTTCAAGTGAGACACAGAAGAGACACACTGGTAATTTGAAGTTATCTTTTGAGTTCTTACAGGAACAGAAACAATAGAGGTATTTGTTGATACACCCTCTAGATACCCCTTTAAAAGCTTAACCAAACATAATTATGCTTGTTGGAGTGGGATGAAGTCCAGAGTTGGCTTTAGTAGGTTGAACTGACTGCATATTGTTAGAAAGCTGAAGGCAATAACTTGATGTAGCACTTCACCACCTGGTTGCTTAGAATCATCATAGAATCCTGGAATAGCCTGGGTTAGAAGGGACCTTAAAGATCCTCTAGGTCCAACCCCCTTGCTCTAGGCAGGTACACATTTCACTAGGCCTGGCTGATGATCAAAGCCCCATCCAACCTGGCCTTGAACACTTCCAGGGATGGAGCATCCACAACTTCTCTGTGCAACCTGTTCCAGTGGCCTCACTACCCTCTGAGTGAAGATTTTCTTCCTCATGTCTAATCCAAATCTCTCCTCTTTTAGTTTAAAACTGTTCCCCCTTGTCCTGCATGAGCTTGTCTGCTCTGAAAGAAGAATTACGGTAATGCTGTAATGGTAAACTTTTGATTTATGATGGTTTGTATCATCCAACTGCTTATGAACAGGAAACCTGCCTACTTTTCACTCTGTCTGAAGTCAGATACTTTTACAGACATGTCAGGTAACTGGCTGCTGTGAGTAGCCAAATCCCAAATGCTTCCTTTCGGTTTAAGAAACATCAGTGAATAGGTTCCGGAGAGGTACAACCTGCTCCTTGTAACAATGTCAGTGGGACAGAGACAACTAAAACCCTCAGGTATGAAGTCCAAAATAGAAGGAAACAATAATAAAAATGAAAACAAAATTATAATATGCCCCTGTAATGACAGGAGGCAACAAAAGACATTCAGAGGAGCATGAGCACAGAATTTCCAGTGCTTTAAGATCTAGTTACAAACACTATTCCAAAACCTCTCTGTAGTAGCTGACAAAGAAATTTTGCCTAAAACAAAAGCCCTGGAACAATTATAAGGAAAAGCAAATCTAGAAATAGAATGAATATGATCCTTAGCATGAAAACAGTCAAAATTCATTCCACAAAGCTTGTGCAAATGGTAGGAAGGCAACAATGCTTAGCACAGAGCAGTGCAGGTAGCAAGGTCTAGGAGGTGCCTATCTGTTCCAAAAGAGTGACACAACATCTGAAAGACAAAAAGATAGGAACTCACTCACTGGATCACACCCAAATATCTAACCTGGATTGTCTCCAGTACTGTACTGCTTTCACAGAAATGCAAGGCACGCTTGGTGGCTGACTCTGCCCAAGGGCCATTTCTTTGCAACCGTTGGTGTATGAGTAAAGCTCAAATTCTGGAATATGTTTTCTCTGAAATTTTATAAATTGATGTGGATTTCTCCAGTATGTTTTTGACACATTTTCTTGTGAATCTTACCATATTCTTGCAATCAATATGCCTGACATGCTAATTGTAATAGTTTTCTGGGGAGGGAGGTTTGGAGCATAGGCAGCTCTCTCAGAGGCAATCCTTGGAAATGCTGAACATGACCACAAGGGCCACAAACAAGACCTGTGTAGCTGACATGGCTAAAAGGGTCTATTCTGACTTTCTAGTCTTTGGGTTCACTGGATTTCCAGGATGTAAGAACCAGAAAAATATTCTGTCTCAGATTGGGACCTGAAATTCAAGTTGAGCTTCTTTCCTTCTGTCAAGTTACAAATCACAGTATAAATTACATTAACTTCTGCCTTAAATTTCACTTAACGAGCACTTGGACTCCTGAGTTGGGTGTTCTGTAAATTTGGACCTGTGAAACATTCATTTTCAGTTGACTTACTTTTTAGCAGAAAAAAATGTAAATGGAGAAGGGAAAATAGTATCTAGCTCACTTTTCTATCACCATTTTAGCAGTCCAATTATATGTGGAGTAGAAAGCAAAACATTTTTATCATTCAATACCATAGAGAGGCCTGACCATCTTTGTGCAGCAGATCCTTTTAAGTGAGTAGATATTAATTTCACAGAGGCATTTTTCCACACTAGAATTATTCTGCTTCATGTTTCCGCTTCTCTGTAAAGTGGGATGTGTTTTTAGTGGGTTTGAGGTTAGTACTTTCCAAACTTAAATTGTTTTTTTATGAATTAATTCCAGTTCTTGTTAAATCAGTCTAAAAAAAAGTATTGAGTACTGAACACTCAAAGGACTCATCTGTCTTATTTTTCAGAAATTGAAGGAAAGTTTCTAAGCAAACATATAAAAATATGACCTTTGTTAGACTGAAAACAGCTATGTAACTACCCTGTGCTGCTCTGCAGAGCCTTCTGAATACCTCTATTATGTACAGCTACAGGTTAAAATTTGAACACTAATCATGACAGCTATATATTTGTATATCTCTAAGCACAGCAACCTATGGTAAAAACAAATGTAAATATCCAAATCGATATCCAGCAACAGCAACTAGTATTTTTCACTGAATTTGATGGTGCTTTCAGCTTGGCACCATAAGCAAAGAGTATGTTCCTGTTACTGTGACTGTCTAGCTGTATATCATTGACCAGAGCTCATTTGCGTATGGCTAGGGAAGCACCTTGATGTTAAGGACATACCACCTGCTGTATTATTTATTCTGTTTCTGCATCTACGAGTCCATTTTTAATTCAGTATTGCAATGTCTTAACTCCCAGCTGAGAGCTTATAAAACAACTGAAGGTTAAATCATCAGTTGATATAATTGAAACCTGTTTCTCCTTTGCTTTTCTTTTTTTTTCCCCCTGCATGTAAATCCCTCTGGTTGCTCATATGTTTTGATTTCTACGGTAGAAACCACTCCAAGTCTGCTTTGGGTAACGATTTTAACTCAAATTGCCTGTGTAGGTAAATTTCAAACAACGAAAAGGAAAAAAAAATAATCTAGGGATTTTCTGTGAAATTAGAGAAAACTCTCTGAGACTGATAAGGCATTTTAGGCATTTTAAGCAATAAACTGGATATTTCAGCATGCAAATGCATGAAAGAAAAACAGCAGGGGAAAGGAGAGGCTTGTAGAGGGAAAGGTGACAGTTTTGCTGAGGAGTTCTCCTGTCATTTTCCCTAGGGAGGAAAGAAACAAAGTGGGGAGAAAGTGGGAGGAGAGCAGTGTGAAAAGGCTCTTGGATACCATGGAGATGGGTACAGTGTAAAAATCTGTATACTGTAGATAAGGAAGTGGGAGGTTGATATCAAACTCCTACCAGCCAGAAAGTGGCTTTGTGCAGGGTAAACATGTTAAAGGGCTGAGCAGGAAGCATTGTTTAAGCCTTTGCCATACTGTTTGTCTACTTAACACTTAAGAGAGTGAAGGGAAGGGACAAATAAATGTTTTTCCAGCTTGTGCTTTTTGTTATGACTGTTCTCTTATCTTTATCAAGTCTACCAGGAAGGGTAAATTATTTTCTAGACCTTTCTTTTTTTTCCCATTGAAGTTGTCTTGCTACTTCAGACCTGCTTTTTTTTTTTTCATCTCTTCTTTTAATTTCAATCTTAATTTGATTAACTGGAAGTTCATAATAAATTCATAATGCTTCCCCATCGTTCGTGAATGTGGGGAAGAAAATGTGACAGATTCCTGAAGAACTAAATGTTACTTTATGTCTGAGTAAGACAGTGTGTTTTTAAAATTCAGCCTTTGTGTTACACTGCTTTGAAAGACTGTCTCTGCTCATTTCAGGATTTCTTTGTTCTTTGCTTCTAATTTTTATGCTTTCAATGCCTGTAAGACTGTGCTGTTATTTATATCCATGGCCATAAGGAAAATGCTATAGTTTGTACATATGACGTACTTCCCAGAATTATTGGAATTTTTTAATTCTAAAATTTAAGAAACTGTAGAATGGTGAGTGTGGAAAATTGTTATTTGTGCTATTGATTCTTCACAAAATACAAGCTGCCTGTTGCCTGTCAATTAAGGCAAGTTGATAATTTTTTTTCCTTTTTATCCACAAGCTTAACTTTAGAATTATGCCAAAACAAATGAATTACTTTTGTAATTTACTTACATTTAAATTCTGTGCCTTCTGTAAAGTTTAGAGAAGTTGGGTGGGGAGACTGTTCTCATGCCTGTCAATTGTACCCATTGGTTTTTGTTCAGGGAGGCTTTCTGACCAAAGACTGACTCATATAATGGAATAATAATGGCCATAAAGGCAGAATTTTGCAGTGGCCCTACCTCTGCATGTGTGCATTCAGGAGGAAGCATGGTGCAGCAAAGTTCTTAAGACTTTAATTTGTTGTTGTGCTGGAGACACAGAAGCCGAAGTGTTCGTCCTCCCGGGCATACTGAAAGGGAGTATTGGAAAAGTCCTGCAGGGAGGAATGGGGACATGTGGTGCTGCTGCAGGGGCTGTACGTGTCTGGATCTTAGTGGCTTCATCCCCGGCTATTAACTTTGACCAAACAGCAACAGCAGTCTTTGTGAAAAATAGAAATGTCTCTATTCCCTAAAATATTTTCCTTCCCGAATTGTCAGAACTTAATGCCAGCTGTGGTGGTGCTTGGGGTCTTCTTAGAGACTGGAAGCCCAGGATTTCCTGACAGGGGTTGTGCTGACCTCCTGTCTGTAGAAACTAAATGGCTTTTTTCTTAAGTTTCAGACTTTAAAGGGTGCATATTGACCTCCAAGGGAAAATCTGAAGAAGCCACTCCAGAGCATGATTTTTAATTGGCTTTTCCTCAGAAACAGCAAAAGAAAAGCCATTAAACTTGAAGCTACAGTTTTACTGATATCATCGTAAGGGTGTAAATTATAGATTTAAAAGTCAGATTAAAATGAGATATTGGGTGCTTCAAGTACAGATTGTTGCTAGTAGGAGCACCAAAGTTGGTTGTCTGCACCAAAATCAGTGATTTTAATGTGTAAATTTGAGGAAGGGTGAGGTTCTGCCTGTAAGAAAGGGCCAATGGTGGTGGTGAGCTCCTGCAGCAATTCTCACTGGCTGCCAGGAGCATCACAGCGTGGTGGATGTGGTGAACCACAGAATTGGGATCTTCTCTGTCTCTGTTCCCTTGAGTTTCCTACAGGCTTCAGGAGCTTTGTGTTGTCTACTGGAATTGGCTGTGTGGAGAAGGAAATGCTGTGCTTTGGAATTTGGACCTGAGTGGTTTACAACAAACTGGATGCCCCAGGGCCACGTGTGCAAAATAGGGGATAGCAGTGTCACTGACTGATAACATACTGTCTTTCTAAGTTGATGTTTAATTATGGGCTTAGGTTCTTTTAATCAATTTTTGATATTGTAGTCAATGTAAGAAGGGGGAACTAACTTTACAGGCAGGTAGTAAGTAGTTAATTTTCTAAGATTCTTCTCTGTTTGCAGTTCCTAATGATCAGGGTTTGCATTACATGATAGCTAATTTGGATGACGTTTGAAAGCACAAAGCTTGATCAGATGGAGTGAATGCAGTGTTTCAGCAATCACTGGCTCTTCTTCATATAATGTTAAAACATATATGTACATTAATGCCTGTTTCTTTGTTGCCACAGGTTCTGCCTGGCATACTGCAGAAGCATTGCTGTATTTTACCTGACAGGAACACAGGTAAACCTTTTCCTTAATGAGTTAACATTGTAATATAATTTAGAGAAATGCAAACACAAATTGGATTATATAGAGAAGTCTTGTTTCCTATTTATAGCCATTGAAGTTATCTTATAGTGAGTGTTAACTTGGATGTTTCATTTAAATTAACTGCTTTCATGTGAAGATTGCGTGTATTTTGTTAACGTTCTGGAGGTGTCCCAGTTGTAGAGGCTGCTATCAGGTCTTGCTTACATTGGCATATTTGTATGAACTTCTGAAGTATTTCTGTCTTGTTAATTATAAAGTTAAAACTTCGTTAAGGAAAGGGGTTTAATACTGAAGTCTGCAGTCTGTTCCTGTTGATTCACAAAGGTGGTAAGCATTAAGTCATACATAGCTCTGACTGCCCTATGCTTGCCCTATGCTCATTTTTCAGAATAGAGGAGTAGACTAAAGGAGTAAACAGAAAGAGTATCACTAACAATACCTTATTGTGCTGGAGGAAACTTAAGAGTAATGTGGTTGTGACAGAACAAATCAATTGATGAGAATTATATTGGATGAGAAGAAAGCCGTGATTTAGTTTTACATTTTTTTAGTACAGGAAAAAAACATTTCTTTTAAAATAAGTTTTAAAATCCTTTCAATTATACTATAAATTGAGTGAAAGTGACTGCATATGCAACTGTGGATATGACTTGACAAACAAATTCCAGAGAAGTAGGAGGAAAAATATAGCTTTTTTTTAATATCTTTTTAGTAGAATATGTGTGATTGCTTGCATCTCTTAAGTCTGCATCCCCCTTTTCCCCAGTAGGTACCATTAAAACAAACTGGTTTGCTCCTTGGCTTGCTATTACCTGTATTTCAGGAATGGTTTACATTAAGGGTAATTACAGAGAGAACTTGACAACTGTGTTGAACTGTAGTGAGACTTGTGGTTACCAGCAAATGTTCAAATGAAATTTAAAATCGGATTTCCATTTTCAACTGTGAACATGAGAGAAGTACTCTAATAAGATAGGTAATAATACACCCCTTCCAGCAAGAATTTGAAAGTTTATAATTAGTGAACAAATTGCAGCCAGACTTTGACCTTCATAATAATTTCAAGATCTCCTGAAAACTGGATTTGGTATATGACCTCAGCCCAGTCTATGTGCTCCTTTGCTAATATCCTGTGCCAATTATTTTTTTTTCCTTTTACTTGTAATGTAAGAACTTGATACAGATTCCATTGATAACCAAACTTAGCTTACACAGTAGTGTATCATGTGCAGAGTTACATGAAGTGATGGCTTGGAGCTAATCAGTAACATAGTCCATTTATCTAGAGAAGTTATAATATGTCTTTATAACCAATATCAAGAGAGCCATTTATCTAAAAGCTCAGTCACCTTCAAAAGTGCCTTCATTTGGACATAAAAAAGAAGGGAGGAGCTTGATAATGTAAAATTTGGTTTTGAAAACTTTGACCTAAGCTCTTTGAAGAGGATACCTCTCAGGTTTGGTATGTAACGGCTTCTGTACAAGTCAAACACACTTATGTGTGAAAATATCTATAAGTTCTATTGCTTCTGTGTGACTGCTGCAGTATTTTTATGCTTACCTACTGTATAATGGGGAGTTGCCAGCAGGTGCAAAGTAAATGATATCTGTGTTCCATTTTCCCCACTTCCCCCATTTACAGTGTTCAGGTACTTGGCAGAGACAAGGAGAAGGAGGGTTCAGACAGGACATGTGGAATTTTTCAACTCCTTTCTGGAGGAAAAGAATGACAGAATTTGAGTTTGATTAATTGCATCTGATAGAGATAAATGAACCTTTGTTTTGTCAGACCTTATGTCTGAATCAGCTAGTCCAAACTAAAACCAAGAAACTCATTAAATTTGTGTAAATGCGGAATGTACTATTTGCATTCAAATGCATACATCATACATAATCTTGTCCAGCTCCATTCTCATTAAATGAGCCCGGAAAAATTGCCTGATTGTGAGCTGTATGTCTGTTTGCATTCAGCTGTTGACATTTGGAGGAATTGATCAATGTACAGGCTTGGGTGTTGTTCCTAAGAAAGAGAGAAGGATAAGGAGAAATGGACTAGGTGGAGGGATAGGACAAGGAAGAGGGGAAGAAGCATATTATGAGACTGACAAAACCATTAGGGATGAACACAGATGCTGCAGGGAGTAGGGATGGGTGAAACAGAGAGATGCAGTAGCGGTTTCTCCACTTATTTATACCCTTTCAACAGTTCAAGCATAGCCAGCTTGGTATTCTTGGGCTCCTCACTCAAGAGTGCCCCCATGACCAGCCTCTTCTACGCTATTAGCACTGGAGCTGCACCCCAGGGAAAGAAACGAGTCCTTTGGAATGATGGGAATAGTGCTGCCAGGCCATCCTTTTGTCTGGCGGCCCTTCAGACCTAGCCAAAGTTTGATTCTTGGAGAATACATGCAATCAGCTTAAAAGTAATATGTCCCTGGATTGCCCGTATTCTAGAAAATTGCATGTCTCACTGTCCCTTCCTACACTGTGTAGGAGTTTGAAGTGACCACACTTTGTCAGTATTGATATTCTGTATTTGTATACTGGAAAAGAGAGCTACGCGTGGAAAGAAAGGGACAGGAGAGCAATGATCCCCTTCCTGTGGTGATGGTGTGCTAGTACTTCTACAATGAACTTTTATTCTCAGTGCTTATAACTTAGCTATAAAAATATATCCTGCAGAGACATTTAAAAGGGAGCATAAAAATGTAATTCAGCCATTTCATAGCAATGCAGTTTTGGAAGAAGATACACGTTTAACAAGATTAGGTGTTTCAAAGGTTAAAGAATGATTAATTTTCAAACGTGTAAAGCCTTTGCAAAATTTCATTCTCTAAATAAAACACTGAATACTGCTAGTAGGTTGTTTGCATTAAGTTTTGCTAATAGACAGTGATGTTAATGTTAAAGTGTTAATTTATTTGTGACTTTCCATTAATCATATTTTCATTACTAAATTAAAAGTTCATATAGCATGCACTGGCACAATGTATGCTCGTTATTTTGTTTGCTGGTATCCAGAACCTGTATTTGTCACATACTCTGTGCCTCAAGAAGTGAAAGATCCCAGACTTTTATTCTACATTTCCATCTTATATGCCATAATCACACTGTAAGAACTGCACTGATGCCCCTGCTCAGTTTCTTTCCATCTCTTGTAACTTAACCAGGCAGCAGCAACTGGGGTGCATTAGCAGTTATAAAGTTAATTGGAAGAAAAGCAGCTACATGCTCTGTACAGGCCTTAGTAACAAGATCATAAGGGGAAACAGTGTGAACGTACTAATGACCTGGTGGGGAGCAGCTTGCTTATTTTCCTGAATTATAAGCCTCTCTCTCTCCAGCTCCAGCTGGGAGAAATAACCCACCCCTTTTGATGGACATCCACCACCCTCTGTGTACACATGCCATCTTGTATTCCCCTTATAAATATTTCCCAGCAGTGATCTATCTCCTGTTAATGGGAAATCTTCAGGCAAGTCAGAAGTCCTTCCCATTACTGTGGGATCTGTAAACCTTAGGCAGAAGCTAAGGTTGTCCTTCCTCCCTCCCTTCCCACTTAGTAAGGTTCTTGGTTGTGGTAATGGTTAAGAGATCTGTTCATGCAGTATGAGCAGTGCCCTTGGTTTCTACCCTCAGTATTAAGATAGCCATTAAAAGCAACATGTTTTGGTATTCCTATACAAAACAAAAAATTAAGAGATAGGAATGCAGATTTGAAACAGAGAAGGCAATGTACCCTGCTGTGTGTTGCTTTTTATTTAAATTTATGTATTTTTTAAATTTATTTTTATTTCCAGTCTTGCTTGAAATAGAACTCTTCAGGCAGTATATGTGGGTTGTTTAGCTGTAGAAAATTTCATGCAAATAAAAAGAGGAAATATATCTGAAAGCTTATGCTTTTGTGTATGCTGTGTTTAAGCAGATAAGTAAATTACTTGGAGTTTGATTTTTGTTTATCCCAGGGCTCCCAGTATTGTGATCTAGCACAGTAGATGATTCTCAAGGTGAGCACAAATATCCCTGATGCAGTAAAACGTAATGGGACTCATTAATAGAAGGCACTTGGTGTGATTTTTACCATTGCTGCAGCTGTTAAATGGACATTCTTGCACTGCAGAGATGCTGCTAGCTCTGTATTTTGTCTGTCTCTGTTGTGCTCTTGATACACAATTATTAGTTTTCTGTCATGTGAGGAAATTGCACAAACAGTTTCTATACTATTCTTTTCCGCTGTAGCCATTAGTTTGATATGTTGTGGACTGCAAATTTGGGCTCATTTTTTCCACTGAAGATCCCAAAGGAAAGAATGAATCAATAGTCACTAGCAGCTTCTTGGGCTGATTCATTCTTTGAGGCTTTAATCTTGAATTTCCCCTCTCATCGTGAAGGAGAACATAGATACAATATAGAGCATCTGCAGCTATCTTGCTGACTTGATTCTGATAAATAGCTCTTTTAAACTTTGAGTAACACTCTCAAAAAAAAGAAAGGAAAAAAGATTGATGCTGTCTCAAGTTTCTTCATAAACCATTTTCAGGTCAACTCTTGTGTGCTGATATTGAACTTGCACAAGATGCAAATGCTTCATCATAATCATCCTCTTTTGTCCACTGCATTGCCTAAAATTACACTGAAAAAAAGTGTGACCAATGTTTTGCTTTCTGCAAAGAATGAGTAATATCTTCTTGAGAGAGTGGTAATTGCTTTATATACAAAAGCAGGAGTTTAATAATAACCAATCTCTTCACTGGGTAAAATACAGCCCAAGACAGGAATGTTTCATCCTTTGCTTGTTTGCTTTTCTTCCTTTTGCTCGAAGATCAAATATTCAACAGGAAAAAAATCTAAGATGGTATTAAATAGAATTCCTGCACTAAACTTTACTAAATTGGATAAAGAAGTTAACATAGCTTTTTTTTCCTTTTAACTACATCTACAACTGTGTTGCCTTATTAGCTTTCAAAATACAAGGAGTGTGAATGGGTGCTCAGAACCAATGTGTTTTATAACTAGCAAATACATTACTATCTGCTAGTTAATTTTTATATATATATGTATTTATTGAAATACAATGGATGTGTGTAAGAAGAGCCATCCAGATGAGTGGGCTGGCAATGTGCATGTATGAACTGTACAGCAGCCAGCTAGATTTCACAGAAGGAACTAGAGGATAATGTTCAGAAGTAAAGTCCTGCTACAAAAATACTATATTCACTAGCTTATTGTCTTCCATCTTAACATTTTGAAGAACTTAATTAATTGCGATGAATTTTTGTCTTGTGCCATTGTGATAAAGAAATGTATTCCTATATTTCATTGATGAGGAAGTAATATAATCAGCTGTTGCCACACAAGGATATTCACTAGGGTTATGTAACATCCTCTTTAGAAGTTCTTTGCTGAAACCGAGATTGTCCTTTTGCTTTCAAGATGTAACTATAGATTTTAGACAGTTCCTGCAGATTTCACCTGCTGTCTGCTTGCTGAGTTAAACATGAGCATTCTCATTCAGATGTTCAGCTGCAGGCTGCCTGCTGGTACTTTCCAGCCCAGTTTCCATGGAAATGGGAATTAGACAGGTGAAAATAAAGGAAGAATGAGTATTTTCTTAATCTTCTAGTTAATCCAGAAGTTTTCATACCTTGGCATCAAGGTTGTTTTGCTTTTATTTGGATAAGCATACGATGGCAACTTCTGCAAATTCAAAAATAATAAAACTTGTCACTGGAGCTGTTACCATGACTCTGTAGAGCTGTTGGGGATCACCAGTAGAGGATGAAGAAGGGAGAACTCAACCGTGCTAGAATAAACTGATGAAAGGATGCGAGGCAATACCCGGTGGCCATTTTAGACTTCTTAGTACTGCTAGGTGTCTAGCTAGGGTAAGGAACTATACACTTTCAGTCTCAAACTAGCCTGAAGACTGCCTTGTCCTATTGAATCTGTATCTACCTAGGATTGTCCATCTTGATTCACTAAAACCTGGTCTCTACATGTGCAAAAATACAGGCAGTTTGGGGTAGACTCATTCTTCAAAGGGGCCAGGTCTATTACCTCAAGATCAGTACAACTTTAGACTTCAGTATCAAGACTTTTAGCTACAAAACTAATCAACACATATTAGTCCACTTAAAATAATTGGACAGGCTAGAAGACTCTAGATATATGTGGGCATAAAAATGTTTTAAGACTCTAACTGGCACAGATCTCTGTGCCATTCTGCTGATGGCATAAAAAAGCATGATCACAGCACATAGAGCTGGTGCTTCAGTTTTTGCATGGTGTCCTAGTTGCTTGCAAGCATGGTACAAAGACCTTTTTGGAGTTCAAGGTCCTCTACTACAACTAGCTCATCCCAAGAGATGTTATTCCCCTCATTACTCTTATGAGAAGTCACAGTTGTGTTTCACCCAGAACTGTGTAGCCTTAAAACCAAAAAACTGAGCAAGAGTGTTAAACTGATGTTAAGATGAGCACTGATGTTAAGATGTCATGTTAAATGTTTCAAGATCAATAAAATATGCTTTCCTTAAAGGCAAATGCTGCTTAACCCCTGTGCTCTTGGGGCTGGATGTAAACCATTAGCTGTAAAATAGCACTTTCACAACATTCTGACCCTCATATGTGTGAAGGGCTGAAGAAGGAGCTCTAACTCTGTGAAGCTTAATTCTAGAGGCAGGCATGTGAGCATGTGTGTTTGCAGTCTCTTTGCCTAACATCATAAGAGTCCTGATAGCTAAAGGTGTGTAGGAAAGAAATCCTCTTCAGAAAATAGCATCCCTTTCAAGAAAGCTTACTTGACCTTTATTTCTGAAATGTTTTGTAAAGCATTCCAATGTGTGCAGCTCGGCTGCTGAAGGAAGAGAGAACTGCATCAGCAGCAGCAGAAACTGCAGGCAGCTCTGATAAGTGGCCATGTTAATAATGTGACTAAGTCTTGATAAATGAAAGCAGTATGTAGAATGACTGATTTCTATATGCCACAGTTTGGGATTTTTATTTTTTAGTGCTTTCATCTATTTGTGAAATGGTTGCCCTGGCCGTATGTAAATCACATGGTCTGAGGGGCTCTGTGTGTGTGTGTGTGAGTGTGCTGTACACGGGCACTCTCTTGCGGAGGAACATAGTTTTGAAGTTCACTGCCAAAATGTATGTCTTGGCCAACACAGTGCAGTGTGTGGGTAGAGTTAGAGAGTGTGTAATTGAGCACGGAAATCAAAAGATAGACATTTCTACGTGTAGAGTGAGTAAGGTAAAATGTTAGTATGTCTTTCTAGAACCACTATAATTCAATGGCAAGGAGCACTGGGAATTTTTATAGATCTCAGAGGAATACAGTTATGATGCTGGAGGACTCTTGAATTAATTGGTTTCACATGGGTACAGTAGACCACACTGATATTTCATTACCACTACAGAAATTTGACTGTGTGCCAAAAGAAACTATTCCCTTACCTTTTAAAGCTCCCAGGGGTGCCTACACAAAGTATCTGCATTCCTCACTTCCGTACTGTCTTGCCTCTCCAGCTATGTTGAGGCACCTCAGAAGCAAGGACAAATCTCTTGGCTGGTAAGCATTAATCATGCATAAGTTAGTGGTGTAAAGTATAGAAGTAAAAGATATGTTTTATTTGCTACCATTCTTTAAACATGTTGATTATATTCCTTTTTCCCTTAAGCTGCAATTCAACTGTTTAAGTTGATTGTTCCTGAAAAGATACCTGTTCATGATCTGGGAAGACATCCAGTTCTGAAAGAAGTAAGCAATGAAAACAGCATCAGAAGTGACCACCAGTCTTCTATTCCAGATTCACATCAGTTGTATCTCAATCCTCCAATTTGGTGGAAGCTCTCCAAGGTTTTGAAGAGAAAAGCATTTTTTTTTCAGGGTTGTGGGAATAGTGGAATTTGTCATTAACGTTTTTTGAAAAAAGAATGTAAGTTAGATAAAATAAGAACTGGAATTCACATTGCTAACTTCTAAAATGAAATTTATTTCATTAAACTCTTGTTTGCTTTATTTTGTCCTTCTCCACCTGCCCCCCACTCCTCCACCACCCCTTTTTACTGGAAGGGTGGGAGAGTACGGGCAACTGGGTTCTGTTTCTAAGATGCCCACAGTGTTAGATAACTTTTATTTTCATAAGATGCCTGAACAATCTTTGCCTGCTCTAAGGCGTGCTTCTTAATTTGGAATGTCTGCCTAATGTTTTGGACTAGTATTTAACTCCCTAGGATAGAATAACAAATTAAAAAAGATGTAGCATACAATCATCTCCATGATTAAAACCATCAGAGCTCTCTTTCATTCTAGTTGTGCATTTTCCAGAAAGGAACGTTCCACTTCCACTGATGTACTGGTGGAGACTTTTTCCAGATGTACCTTTTTTCTTTCAGCTGACTTTATTAATGTAGAATTTTTCCTGTCCTTCCTATATCTTCTTGTATTAGATGGTTGGGTGGGATTTTGTCATCAAAACATCTGAGCTGTTCATGCTTTCCATTCTACAGCAATATTCTCTATGCCTGAAATGGTTTACTTTGCTAGAATGATTTTATTTGTAGTAATGCAGTATGACGTGGTTCTCCTGCCTTTTGGGATACTATAGGAGCTATAAATAACAGCTGCTAATGTGTATAGTCATGCACAACAGGAAGTAATTTAACCACTCGTCTCCTTTCTGTCACAATGGGAAATATCAAACATTTCTGCACCAATAATGCATATGATCTCCAAACCTGTTAGTGATGCTTATTGTAGAAGTATGTTACCAGAGGCAGTGCTGCACCCTCTGCACTTGAGATTAAATGGTAGCAAATGTTTCTATGCATGTGGTTTAGTCGTCTCAGTATGACTCTGCATTGGGTAAGACACCAGCTGTACCTCCAGAGAATCTCTCCCAATCTGCCAGCCAAGAGGAGCGATGATGTTAAGCAGGGAAAAGCAGAGGAAGAGTCTGAGAACAGTAAAAACTGACGTATTAACTTATCCTTCTTGCAGCAAAGGTCATGGGGCAGAGAAGGAGCAGAGAATGTGAAGATGTTTCACCATGAAGGAGGCTGATATTTCAGTATATCTCTGTGAAAGTCATTGTACAAGATTAGATGCATGTTGTCACTTGTAGGTTGTATTAACTTTTTTAAAATATGTTGGTTTGCGAGACTTAGGTAATTAAATGCTTAAGTGAAGGGGTTTGAATATGTAGTTGGCCAAAGCTGCTGTCCCAGAGTTCCCCAGGTCTTATCTAGACACAGCTTAAGATCAGGGAAGAAGTGAGGGCTAAGAGTACAGTTCCAGGGAAGATATAAGAAGCATAACTCACAACTGCGCTCATCTCACAGCAAACCCTGGGGATGAATCATCTGCAGATTTTCAGTGGTATATATAGGAAACCTAAACTTACCAAAGAATAGCGACGGAATGACAAAAAGCCATGGGGGCATTTGCGGTTTTTCTTACCTTATGTAATGGCTTCTCGAATGTCCTTTATAAACCAAGGACTGATCCTCTGTACTGTACCATTAAAACTTGTGAGCCATGAGCCTCCATACTGAACATGGGCAGAACAATGCTGAAGGCTTCAGCTGACAGAAGTTTAATTCATTGAACCACCTTCACAAATATATTTGGAAATTGTGAGTCACAAAAATCAGCCCACAAGGCATAAGAAATTACATCATGGTTAAGCTGCAGGTGATTATAAATGTAAGGAAAAAGATAAGCTTAAGGGAAAGGGAAGTATATGTTGAAAATATTTCAGTACTTCTCATCTGGAGGGCAGTTGGAGGAAGCAATACAAAATTGAAAAGCCTGAACAGGAAGGTCCAGCATGGCATGGACTGTTAATACCCTGTGTTAAAGGATGTGTCCTTTCTTTCGTTACCATAAAGACTTGGAAATAACGTACAGTCATGAGCATCTGTGCATTAGGACTAGTGATCAATGCTTCATATACTTGAGTATAAATCTTGCTGATGTACTGTATTTGCACTAAATATATATAATGATTCTTTACCAAAGATTATTAGAATTTGTTGCCCAGTGCTAAAATTTTCTCTCTCCAGTTTCTATGGAAACTGTAATACTGATAAGACACAGTAAACAAATGCACTGTATTACAAGCTTCCCCTTTACCAGGACATTCATTTTATTAATATCTGTCCAAATTTGTCTGGTGACAGATATTGTTCATTTAACCACCCAAACAGCAAAGTATCTATTTCATTTTCACTGAAGACTTATCTTCTAGCTTTAAGGGCTTTTACTTGCTCTTAAATCATTTTCCTAACTCAGTGGTGAGTTGGTATGTGCCAGTGGTTACTGCTAGTAGTATTTGCTTAGCTCAGAGTAGAGTAGTGAGTGCTTTTATGAAGTGCTTCAGAAAAAGGAAAATCTTAAAGCATAGAAGTACACTTGTTGCTAGCTTATGCAGAAAATAACAGCTTCTTTTGCCTATGATTCCTTAGAACATACTTATGTGGCATGGTCTTTTGGGGCATAGCTGGAAAGGTACAGCCAGCTGTCTAAGAATTAGACTTAGCTTTTTGTGGAACAAATGACACGTCACAAAGTGGAGTGTCATCTTCTGGAACCATGCACAGTTGTGGTCCTCGAAGTGTTTTACTCAGCAGCAAATGTACTCTGTACATTCTAGACTGCCAAACACAGCACAGACAGTGAGGAGACTGACCTGTGCTCCCCCTGCTCTGGCCTGGAGGACTGGCAGGTTGCAGGCAGATGCAGGCAGTGCATCCCCAGCAGTGCTGAGGACTGTGTGCCCTGCAGGCACGTGCCAACCCAGGGAGCTTGAGTCAAGCCGGAAAACTTTGTACTCTCTGATGATACCATAAAAATTCCTGCGTGATTGCTGATGTTGCCTTCTGTTTTAGAACCTTCCTTCTGTGAAACCAGGTTTCAAGGTGACTATGCTGAAAAGGGTAATGAGGTTTTCAAGGATTAAAACTGGATAAATTGTTCAAGTGACTCAATAAATGCTATGCCTATGCTGTACTTTTGGAGTGGTTTATGGGGAGTGAAAAGTCAAAGCTCATATAGACAAGGTTAGGAACGGAGAAGCCTGTTTGGTTTTTGTGTGCTGAAGAGATTGCTGGCACTCAGGTTACTAGGAATTTACTCTGAATTCTTCCCCTGGGCTGCAGGGTGGTAATGAGGCAGTCAGCTTTGCGCCAGTTTGTAACATTAAATACACTTCAGCAACTTAGAAAACTGCCATAGCATAAGCAAAATACTTTTTCTTTGCTATGAAAAATTTATGATGCTTATTTCATTGAAGACCTGCTGTGTTAAGTATCTAAAAAATCAGTTGATAACTTTATTTAATGGTAGTCACTTTTAAAAAGGCTTTAGATAAACTGATGGGAATGGGGGTGCTAATGAAGGAAAGCTGTTATCTAGGGAAACATAAATAATTGCTCAAAGTCTTGATGTATTAGTGGTGATGGTAGACAGCAAAAACCCAATTTGTAGGAATTTCTTTTCAGATTCTTTAGCAGTATTATGAAAATCATTATTGCGACAGGGACTGAGAGAATCTATCTGGATTTTAGATTCTGGATACAGTGGTGACAAATGGTGGTCCTCAAAGGCACAGAATTACTTTGATGTCCAATAAGAACTAGGCTGTTGGATGGTTCTTAAGGTATTTACTTTGCGTGCAAACACAAGTGTCTTGGTATCATTCAAAAGAAAGCGTTGTTAGGCAGGACATCAGGTTTGACAGGGACTCTTCAGACACCTCTTACTGCTTCAGAGAAACTGGCTTTGTGAGTGAGCCTCCTGTGCTGCTTCATAAAAATTAGCACGAGATGCAAATGAAGGCACATCAGCCTGCATAGGAAGGGAAGATGTTTTTGAAGGAGATAATAGTATTTTATTTTCCTTTTTTTTTTTACTGGGGAGCAGACTGTAAGCCTTCATTATGATTGTCTTTCCATTTCTTGTGTTAATTTGAAAAGAGGTTGCACCTTATATCATTCAACATATAAAGGGGGCTTATAAAAAAGGCAGAAAAACACATTTTACCAAGGCCTGTAGTGACAGAGCATGCGGCATTGGTTTTAAACTGAAAGAGGGTAGTTTTGGATTGGACATGAATTTGTTTACAATGAAAGCGGTGAGACACTGGAAGAAGGTAAGTGGCGGATGATCCATCATTGGAAGTGAACAACCTGAACTAGTAAAAGACTTCCTGTCCATGGCAGGGGTGTTTGGACTAGATGATTTTTGATGATCCTTTCCAACCCAAACCATTTTATGAATCTATGATTTTTTTTATTTTGGTTGTACTTCTTGTTATTTGAATTAAAATATAAGAAAGGGTAAACTCTAAGATAGATTTGATTGCTTGTGCTTTCAATTGTCATGAGATTCACCTTCATTTGGAAGGCAGATTTTCGCCTTAAGGTGGACATCTTCAAAATATCAACCTTACAGGTATGAAGATACTACTCTTTCGTAACACATTGCAAGTAATAGTTGCTGGGCTGCATTCATTGTTTTCTGCTAGAGCTGGGCTCTGACTTCTTTACTCCAGTAATTTATGTGTGGGGAGGCTGTGGTCATCTTTTTTCTTTTGAAACTCTATTGTTTAAGTCCTTGTGGAAAACATCCTATGCCATTTCATCATTTTGATTTTGTTGAGTTGTAATTCAAGAGCATCACAGATCACAGATATATTCACTGATGTTCTGTGTTTTCCTTTCCCTTAGGACCTTTAATAAATCAGCATAGTCAATAACTCAAATTTTCTTCATTCTTGGTAGTTATTTTCATCCTTTTTTAATTTGGCAGCTTTATCACTTTATTAGATATTTTGCTGATTCTCATGCCTAATGTTTTGCAGTTCCTTGTAGGATTTTTTAATTTTTGTCTCTCTGGTTTTGCTGCCTTTCTTTTTGATCTTCAAATTTTGTTCTTTATAACTCATCTGAATTTTTTTCTGTCTTTTTTTTTTTTAATTATATAAGAAATGCTTCCTAGGTTGCTATTCACTACACTTAAACTTGATTAATGTAGTCTTTTGGTCTAGCAGATTCTTAGCTGTTTGATGTTATGTAATGCTTGGCTGATTTCTCTGAAAAAATCTTTTAGCATAGTGTCATGCAAGTTATTGACAATTTACTCTCAACAGTAAAAAGCAGAGCATCTTTAACTGTTACTGACATCTTTGCTTGGCATTATAGAAGACATATGGCTTTCTATAAAATTGTGTCGTTATTTAACTTGAATTTTGTTGCCTTCCTGTTGGAGCTTTTGACTAAGGTATAAATATTGTACCATAAATATTTCTTTTCCCATTCAAGGAATCTGACGTTGGCTTAACATTGAGCATTCTAGGAGAATCTGGGAAGTTTAGCTTGCAGTAAAAGTATTTTTAGTGTTTCATTCCCCTCTTCTTCCTCCTGGTATTGGTCATGTGTGCACAGGACATTCATTTTTGAATTTTGTCTCAAGCCATGTGAATAGGATTGTATGGAAGTGCCAAGAGTGAACTAATTTTGCAGTGGAAATGAAGATGTGGATTCTTTTTTGTTGTCACTGTTGTTGTGTATTGGTTTGAGTGGTTGGTTTTTTTTTTTTCTGGAAGGCAATAAAGATGGACCTTGCATCCATTCTTTTAACTTTTCTGTTTGCATTCTAGCCAGCCAAGGTAAAGGCAGGGCAGTCACACCACAGTGCTGTTGCTCTTAAGGCTGAGTTTCCAGACTCTCACAAACAGCATGTCTTCTCTTACACAATTGATTGCTACTGCCAGGGATTTGTTTTTCAGAAATATTCTTCCTTTCCAGGTATCCTGAATTGTTATTATCTAAATTCTTAGATGATGATAAGGGTTATCCATAGTTTAGGGTCTCTTGTTTTATATTGTCACATCTGATATCTTCCTAATGGATGGTAACTTTTAACTTCTAACACAATATGCCCATATGCACAATTTCTAAAGGAATTAATACCTAATTTTGCATGTAGTTTAATGAAATAATTTTACAATAATTTTGACTTTTTGGAAAAGGTGATATATACAAGACTTCTGCCTGAGGGCATGTTTTTTAATCCAGTAGAAAACTGCATTTTTCATTTTAATTGTATCTATCTGATTGATGGCCACAGTTTTTTAAAATCATTTGGGTAATCAGAGAAGACCTCTAGCTCTGGAGGATGATGTGAACTTTGGACAATCTCTTCCCCTTGTGCAATGCAAACTCTTTTTGTTCCTGCCTGGAGGTATTTCCTGATGATTGTGCAGCCTGTGACAGGTTCCACAATTTTCTGAAGCAAAGCAGGTCTGTATTTGATTAGTCTTACTATTAGATATTGTGCAAAATATTTCAAACTGAATATACCCTGTTGCAATTTTATTATTTAATATTATTGTTCAGTCCACCACGGACATAGAGAATATTTGAATTTTACCTGTTTTTGCAATAGCATTTTATGTATGTGGAAACTAGTGCCCTTGATTTGAACTTTCTCTTTTCCAAGAAAAAAGTATTAAAATAGTTGCCCCTTGACCATTTTTTTCCTAAACGTCTTGGGGAAGTAAATCTGTCTTTGTACTCTTTCTTCCCTAAACTGTGATGTGACTGCATTGAAATTTCCTCTTACAGAGGTAAGAAAATGTGAACATCCTTCATAGATCCCAAGAATGTCTGCCTTGTAGTTACTTTTTAAACTCAAATTAAAAATTAAAAAAACCCCAAAAACATTTGCCTCTACTTATGATATCCGTTGAAAAGCAAATGACACAGGCCAACACAGCTGCCACAGTGAAATAATCCTGCTCAATCTATGTGAATTGGAAGCATAAGAAGAAAGTCATTGTTTAAAAGCTCACTTTTAAGAAGTCAATTATATATACAGCTATGGATTGTCATCCAGTTAAATAGGAATTAAGGAATGATAACTTCTTAATTCTCAAATACTTTTTTCCTCCATTCCTTCCTTCCCCAGACCTCCAATGCTAAGATGAGCACTATAAAAAGTACTCTCATTCCTGTATTTTTCCTTAACCATAGTACCTAGTTCATCCTGTTGATTAATTTAGAAACAAACTTTGCAGAAAGTCAAGAAAAACATGTAGCCTATTTTCATTAATTGTTAACATGAAAGCTTCATTTATGTTATAGATATTGACTTCAGGATGCACAGATAATACTTAAAGTTCAGCAATGAGTACATCAGAGGAAAATATCTGTTGACTGACAACACTGACCCTTGACCTTTTCTGCATTTCTTATTGGCATGTTTTTATAAAACAACTGCCAGCCCAGTGATAATTCTCATTTTCATTACTTGAGTGTTTTTAATTTAATGTGCTCACATTCAGATTACACACTGGGAAGTAAAACTGTAGGAGTTTAAGGCCTTTTTTTCCTTATGTTATACAAAATGAAATCCAGTTAGACATATTGCTGCAATGATGATTTTCAACATGAAGTATTTTATTCAAATGAATTAGAGGGCATATATGTATCTAGTAAAGGCTGCATGATTGACTTCCATGTAGGTATTTTTTCTCCTTCAGATTTCTTAATATTAAAACAGAATCAGCTTTTTTTCAACCTCTGTGTTCTAGTTAGATTTTTCGAAATGAAGGCATCTGAACAAACTATAGCTGAATTCTACCTTCTTGAGGTCTTTGGAAGCATCTACTTTTTTTCCCCTTTTAATTGTCTCTTGAATTTTATGCCTGACTGTTTGCAATTCAAAAGCACCTTTATCTTCTGTCTAGGATATTCACTAATGCTTCTGAGGAATCTATTAATGTAATATTTTAAAGTTCAATGAGTTTTTCTTTGCTCCAGATCACCTCAAGCTAGCTAATAAATGCAAAGATTATTTCCAAATATGGTTGCATAGATTAAAATAATATGGAACTGGCTCCTGGGCTTTCTATCATCAGGGATAGGAAGGAGTCTGTAGGTTTGACTCCTTCCTTTATGAGCACCAGATACAGCAAAGCACTTAAAAGTGTCTTTCCTCAAAGTCATCAGTGAAAAATACAGAGAAAATTGGCAGAAGAAAATGAAATGGAGGATTTTAAACAAGTTAGAACAAGTTTAAACAATTAGAAACAACAAAAAAACAGCAGAGGAGTAAATCCATTGTGGTTGAAGGAAGTTACGGTCTCGTTGATAAAAGAAATTAGGGTGTTTAAATAAATATTTCTATTCTTTATTCTACTTTTCAGGTGTAAGACCTTGTATTACGTAAGTCAGTTAGTCTTTTTGTACCAGTGGTATCTAGGAATAATGTTAGTATCTGTAGAGTCAGTCATTTACAGCCAAGAGTGTGAAGTAGCAGGATTAGAAACAGCTGGTTCATTGTTAATACTAGAATAATTCAAGGATAGCTGACAAAACTTCCTTACCCACGATGAGGTGGTTGGAACTAGATGATCTTTAAGGCTCCTTCCAACTCGAACCATTCTATGATTCTATGAAAACTCTCGAAGTGCATCAGTATTATATCAGTATTCAAAGTAAAAATCAGGATTGCTCCAGTAGCAAATTAGATTAATTTGATACAAAACCTGAATTCTGTCTCATCTTTTTGGTTAGTCAGGAGTTACAGGTTTAGACTCTGTAATGGGTTTTCACCTTTTTTTATATTCTATGATTTTGTCATGGAATCACAGAATGACTTGAGTTGAAAGGGACCTTAAAAGTCCTCTATCTCCAACCCCCCTGCCATGGGTAGGGACACTTTCAACTAGACCAGGTTGCTCTGAGCTCCATCCAACCTGGCCCTGAACGTTTCCAGGGGTGCAGAAATTTTCATCAAGGTTTTGGTTCATTCAGCCAAATGTGCGAGCTGTCTGACTTGATGCAGATGATTTTAAAACCATCACTCCATTATAACAGAGTTCTGGGCTGGATACTGGTTGAAAGACAGAATTCAAAAGGTTGTTGTGATGGCAGTGACATGGGGTTGTTTTTAGAATAGCTGTGCCTCAAGTGGAATCAGGTTCAGCCCTACTCAGCACTAAACTGGAAGTAAATATTAAAAAGAAATTTTCTAAAACTTGTATCTGAAACAACCAATTAGAACACCATGAATAGAGTGCACTGTTGTATAAATTAATCTCATTTGTGTCCACAAAGCTGGACACTTTTGAATGAAATTAGTTTGGGTTAGGGAAAAATGAAATGGCCAGCTGGGACCAAGAAAAGGAGGTCACAAAACTAGAATAGCAAAGAGTATCTTCTTGGAAATTTTCTTTCTATTCTGTGGTGCTGGACAGGGGATGCAACACATTGGTTTAGAGTCATGCTGGGAGTTGAAGGGCTTACTGATATTGTCTTTAAACAGAGGACTAGTGAACAGGAAGAGGGTTTCAGCATTACAAATGGTGTTCTTGGTATTAGTACATGACAGTTTTCTTGCTTGTCTTTTTTAAGTGACTTTGGAAAAACACATAGGCATGCAAAAAAGAGGAAAAAATCCCTTAAGATCTGGGTAAAATTTCTTACAGTCAGACTCAGTTTGATCTTTGGCTTTTCAGAAATTGAGATGAATTTTAGCTGAACCAAATAATCATCACACCAGAGTGAAAGCATCATCAGATACAAGGTTCTTCAATTTGTCAGAGAAAAGTAGAACAAGACAACTAAAGATAAGGCAATTTTTTGCTACGGTGAAAATGGTGATAGAAATGGCTGGTGGAACACCCATTTCCCATGGCAGATTCTTCATCGCTGACCAGCTCCCACTCATACCTGTTTTGTCTCATACTTGTCATACCCAAGGAGTTTTGGGTATGACAGTTCAAGTGGCCAGGCCAGCTGAGTCAGTGGTGCATTTGTAGACTATGCATGAGAGATGCACTATGATACATGGGCAAATGATTACCCTTTTGAACACCAGGCTTCTTTGACTTCCTGACTTCAGTTTATGGGAATTTGCAGGGTACTTGTTATTCAAATACCTTGCTAATGCACTTCAGATAGATGTAAGGTTCTTCATCTGGGCCACTTTGCTTATTTACTTACATAGAAGAATTAATGCACTGATGATCTTTAAGACTCTAATTGCTATTTGCCAATTTTGCAAAATATAAAACTAGATATTAGCTCTGGCACTAAATGAAAAAAATTCAGAATTCCCTTTTCCCTCTACAGAATTTTTTTTTCTTTCTCATTGTGTAAAATTTTTTGGGGCAGTGGTGTTTCAGTGGCCAAGATGCAGAAGCTGCTGCCACTATGACCACAACATACACCTGATATGTGCCTCTTTAAAAGGTTATGATTTAGACAACCAAGTTGACTGGAGTTTTTGTAAAAAGTGTAGATGTCTGTGCAGAAATGGTGATTAGACTAGATGATTTAATGATCCTTTCTAGCTCTTTGTGAAATAATGAACTGTATGTAAGTTGCTTTTCTGGTAATTAAGGGCTTCAGGAGCAGGCCAAAATGGCTTCTTTATCACACCCTGTTACCTGTACAATGTAGCTTGCATATTTTCCTGAAAATTACATTTAAATTACTATCTTATTCCCAGCTATCTGTAACATCAGAGCTTTTAACTTTTATCTTGATGTTATCATGGATGGATCTTTCTGTCTCTGAAGTGATCAGAGATCACTTGTTATGCAGATGAACAAGCTGAAGAGCAATTTCATAGCAGCAATTCTGAATGAATCAGAAGTGCAATGAGGATTAACAAGATGTCAAGCTGTGCCTTGCTGAGAAGTACACCCATCCACTAGATACATCTTTCCCCGCTTCCAGTGATCCTGTATCACAAAATATTCAAAAAGTTTTCTAATCTAGTTTTGCACACAGGTAAATGTGTGTACTGTGTCCTAACTGCTGAATTCAGTCACATTTTAAAAGTATGCAAATATTACATGCCTAAGATGTGTATGATGAAGGTGGTTTGCATGGGATAAAGTGCTGAGACAGGTTGCGCAACACACTTGAAAGTGTTTCCTGAGCAGAGTAGTGCAGTACTTTTCCTGTTGCAGCTGAAAGTTCTGTCATTATTACAGTGCATCTTCTGCACATCTTTAAATCATGTTTGCAGATAAAGGGCTCAGGTTGTTACCAAGTTGTTGATGAATTCAGGTCCAAAGTTATTTTAAAAGGAAAGTGCTCATTTCTTAAAAGTATAACAATACCATTGCATTTAGTTCTGTTTCTAAGAAAACATCCATCCTGGTAAATCAGTAACATGTAAATTAATTTAATGTGATGTGATAAAAATATATCTCTGTTAACTAAAAAACTGCATCATTAGAATTTGAATCAACACTTCTGCAAACATTTCTCATGGACAAGTCTTGCAAACAAGTAAAGCTGTAATGTTTTTAAGTGAGTTCCTGAGAGATTACAGGATTTCTGTGAGTTCCTGAGAGATTACAGGATTTCTGTACAGGAAAACATTTCAGGATTGATTTTCAGATCTTATTCACTTAATTTCTTTGAACGGTGTGCATGATTGGTGGATATACACTTAATCTTACATTTGAGACAAATAATTGGGAAATGAGGAGAATGTCTTCTTTTCTGTCAAAGGTGGATTACTTTATTACCCTTCATTGATGTGATTATGTTTTATAAGCTTAATAGTCATTCTGTCACAAAACTTCAGAGTCTTGTCAAAAAACTGTAGTTTTACCAATCACACCCAGAGCAGAAAACCAGTAATTCACACAGTTGGATGGATTAGAGAATAACTTTGTTCCTGGGCTTTAAGGATTTTGTAAAATATTTCTCTTCCACACAAATATGAAGACCAGTTGTCCTACAAGTTCAGATATTCTGATGAGCCTTGTTTAAAAGTCAATCTACCTTTGTAGGCTGGAGAAAATTGCACGGCATGGTCATTGTATCATGCATGGCAAAAAGATCAATCCAAGACTAGTGCAAACCAAGACTATTGACAACCTTAACTGAATTTTATAATGGGAATACTAATGTGTGCTTCCAAGGGTGAAAATTTTAAACATTATTAAAAACTAAAAGCAATTACAGTGACTCAGAAAAAAATAAATACAATAATTGAAACTGGAAAAGACTATAATGAGATTATAATGGTACAATAATAATAAAAACAAATAGTAAGCAAAGGAAGATTACGCTCTCAAATATGTAAAGCCCCTGATAATAGCTGGTGAAAAGAATGGGTAAGATGGATAGGGAACATTTTGGAAACCTCATGATGCAGTAATTAGCTGTGAGCTGTGCTGCAGTGGCACTACAAGCAGTAAGAAACTGCCCTCTTGGAGAACAGGGCCAAACCTTACCAAACCTGAGTTATCTCTGTATGTATGCTGTGAGTGTGGCAAGAGGAGGGCAACTTGGGACTGAAATCCACTTTTCCAGGGAGCATCTGAAAGCAAGATGCGTCTTGAATTACTCATGTTCAGTCATAACCTAATTTCCCATAGTACCCATTCTGGCCTGTGATAATATCCTATTTCAGCAGTGATATTAGAATCCAAAAGTGAGAAATGAAGCAAGAGAGAGATCAAAATATTGTTTTTCTTTGTACTGTGGTACCTCTCAAAGGTCTTCTGGAACTTCTGATTACTCTTATTAATGTTTCTACAAAAGTACCAGGGACAGCACCACAATCATGGCCTAACTGCCAGAGTTGCACTGCAGATCTGCAGTGTTAGGTACAGACAGAGAACTATTGCAAAGAGTTAACTATTTTTTTTCATTAGTTACTGACTAGATCCAGACCTGTTTTTTCTCTTCAAGTCACGTCTCTCAGATTTAAGTCCAAATAACAATGTGGTTTACACTGAAAGGATAAGTATTTTGTTTTACCTAGAATTGCAAAACTTCAGGATTTTTGTTTTGACACGACCAGTAGCTAAAAACTTGTGTCCCTCACAGCAGTTTGTGATGAGCTCTTCTTCATCTAAGAGTACGCACAGGTTCCATTGCCTTAGTGCATTTTTTACACAGATTTTGTATTGATTTGTTTTTCAGGTTGCTTCTCTGAGATTTTTCTCCTTCCTTTTTCTTACTTTCCTGTTTCCTTTCCCATTCTCCTTTCCTTTTTTTTCCTTTTAAAATTAGAAATTACATGTTTTCAGTCAGGTATGTTTTCAATCAGGCTGTAAATAAGGACCTAGGCTACATTTGTACCAGCAAACAAAACCATGCAGTGCACACATCCTAATATTGTCCACAGATACAAAAATATTGTTATTTTCCAATCCACAGATTTTAATGTTTTCCATGCTGTTAAAGTGTTAACATAGAGGGTTTCTTCCACTGCATTTTTTAATTAGGGCCAAAAATACCTGTTTCAGGAAATTCTTAGGACAACTGGTAGCTGAAGCTAAGAACAGAACCCATCAACAGCTTCTTGGATGTTGCCACTCTATTTTAGAGGAAAGAGAGTTGTCCAGAGAATTGTGTGGATAGGTTGTACATGTTGCCCTCACAGTAAGCAAATGTTCCTGGGTGAATTTTGTTGACTGGTGTTGATGTGGCACAGACCTTTGAGTACAGACCCGGGGTTGGCTGGGGTAGGTTATGTATGGCCTCTGGCCCTGGGCTGAATAACAACGAGCCGGATTCAGAGCTTCTTGCTGCGACAGTAGAAGAATAATGCCAAGTATCCTAAATTCCTGATGATGATCAGGTTTATCCCTTCTGTTTCCAAGCTGTCACAACTCTGGTTCTCCATTTTGGTGCTATTTACTTCCTCCTCTGTCCCTCCTCCTCAGGCTCCCCACTCCTGGTTCACTCCTTGCTGAGGAAGTTTGAGTTTCCACCTCTGAACTTCCCATTACAGTCAATAGTGGTGTTTCCTGGAAACAAGACATACTTTGAACCCAGTTTCTTAGTTTGACTATTCTTACTAAGAGGACTTTTTTTTTTTTTTTTTTAATAAACATTTCTGAGTAGTGGTCTGAGCCAACCAAAGCAAAGTAAGGCTTCAAATATGTGAGTCAAAGCAGTAAATGATATATATTGCCTTTAAGCTAACTTTGCACTAGAAACATGTTTGGCAAGTTGTATATCTGTGTAGAAAACTTAGTGCCTGGATGAAAAGGTCACAACCTCTTGGTGATCATACACGCACGCCATAGTAATAATGGGCATTGCTCACACATGGGCATTCAAGTCTCTCAAGAAAACTCTTGATATATGAACAAGAAGGTAATATGTCCTGAATTATTTTTTCTTCACAGTGGTCACACACATTTGAGGTCTTCATGTTTACAAAGCAGTCTTTGTACTTCATGTATAAAAAGGCAAACAAAGCTGACAGTGACCTACTCTGTTGGAGAATAAAGGCTGTAAAGGTCTTTTCAATTGGTAACTTTGTTAAAGTCATATTTTCTGTACTGATCTTTGGCCATTTTCTTCAGTCAACCACTTTTTGTGTGTTCTTAGAATCTTGGCACAGTGATAGTGCCTCTGCTGGGACTGGTAAGAACTTGGGATTTGAAAAGGACACAGATACTGAATCATGCACATCTTGTATTCTGATGAAAAATATGTACAGTGTCTTACAGGTTGCTCACAGGGGAATTTTACTTGAATGTTAGAAAAACATAGTAGTAATGCACTGGCAGCATCCAGGAGAATAGTCAAGGGTGGACTAGCAGTGTTGGGAATGGGCTGGGTTGGATCCTGCTGCCGTCCCGCCAAGGCAGGGTGTCCCATGCCGGAGTGGTTGCTGTTGTGTGTCTTCCAGAGAGGCCAAATTCTGCCAGCTTCTTCTCACCTTCTGCCAAATGGACCTAATTAAAACAGGAATACATGTTTTATAGTGGGGCTATATGTAGCTACCTCTGTATTTTAAGGAAAATGGCAAAATTGCATATAAACAGAAAATTTGGAGGAACTGAGAAGGCAGTAATTTTTCCACATTTGTTGCTGTAAGGGGGAAAATTATAATCATGTCACCTAGGCCAGTGACATCTGTGTTAGGCGAACTGGTTTTGTGTCCTTATTGAGCAGCTCAGAGCCAATCTTTTTGACATGGAAAACACTGTAGAATACATCCAAGATCACCTATGAGCAATATTTTTGACCTCAAATACAAAACTATAGAGTTAGAATAAGAGACTTCTGTGTGCAGAAAAAATTTGCTTACTGCATTTTAGCTTTTTAGTGTATGAGCTGTTTCTCTTGATTGCAATTTACATAAATATAGATTACCATTCACAGAAATTATTTTGAATTAAGATACAAACAAGAAATAAGTTTCTCAAATTTCTGTAAAATGTACAAAATCTTCCATTTAAATGTTAGCTAGAAACTTTTTCTTTTTGTCTGTAGTATTAATTTTCTGCTGCATGGGAAATAGAAGAAAGACTTTTTTTTATTGTTATTTCAGTTAAGGTTCCATACACATTTTTCATGACACCACCTTAATTTTGAGTATTGCAAGGCACATGGAAATTATTAACTCTTAATGTGTCCTTTTGGATCTATGACTAAAAACCCAATCCATGTAAGGAAAAGAGCAAATGCAAATTTCTTTCAGTGAAAACTTGAAGACTGAGGATGAAGGCATTTTCATATTCTTACTTCAGTTTTGTCAATTAATGTAAGTACCTCTCATAATTTGATTTTTGTGGAGACTTCTAGAGAAGTCTCAATTTTATTACAGCATGGTTTTATAAAACAAGGTAAAAAGCAGAGGCAGCAAACATTATTAATTCCAGTGTTAACAATGCTTTGAAAGCTGAAGGATAAAAAGCAGACATCAGCAAAAGAAGCTGAACTTTTACTTTCAGTCATATTAGAGCTGTAGATACTTTACCCCTTTGCACCCATTTGCTTTATGTGTACTCAGTTGGACTGGAGGAAACCTCTGCAAGTAGGTCTGGATGGGTATCAGTGGTGCAGAAGAAAACACTCTCCTTAATTAAAATGTGGCCCATTGCAAAGTAGGAGCCCTATGGAGAGCAAAAGTACAGTGATGTTATAATTAGCATAGCTCTACTCAAAGTGAACAACCAGCATCAGAAAATTATATATAACTGACTGAACTCAGCATCTTGAAAATCAGGTTGTTAAATGAACTTTAGTGACTGGGAATTCGATGTTTAGCTGTAGTTCAGTTTCTCCCACCACTCCCACCAGAGGCCAGTAATGTAGACATTTTACCTAAAACAACTATTCTGACTCTTGTTCTTGAAAGCAAAAAAGGTGCCCATTAATGATATTTGATAAGCATGTTTGGAAACCTTAGTTCTAAAATAGGGAAAAATATTATTTTTCACGCCTACTAGTTCAAGCAGGGCTTCCCTTATAAAATAGAATCACAGAATCATTACGATCGGAAAAGACCTCTAAGTTCATCAGAACTCCTCGTTAACCTAGTGCTGCCAAGTCCACCACTAAACCATGACCCTATGCACCACATCTACATATCTTTTAAATCCAGGGATGGTGACTCCAACACTTCTATGGGCAGCCTGTTATAATGTTTGACAATCCTTTTGGTGAAGAAATTTTTCCTAATATCCAGTATAAACTTTCCCTGGTACAACCTGAAGCCATTTCTTCTCATCCTTTTGCTTGTTACTTGGGAGAAGAGACCAATCCCCACCTTGCTACAACCTCCTTTCAGGTGGTTATAGAGAGTGATGAGGTCTCCCTTGAACCTACTTTTCTCCAGACTAAATTCCCCCAGCTCCCTCAGTGACTCCTCATCAGACTTGTGCTCCAGACCCTTCACCATCTCTGTTGCCCTTCTCTGGACACATGCCAGCACCTCGATGGCCTTCTTGTAGTGAGGGGCCCAGAACAGGACACAGGACTCGAGGTTTGACCTCACCAGTGCTGAGTACAGGGGGACAATCACTGCCCTGGTCCTGCAGGCCACACTATTGCTGGTACAGGCCAGGACTCCATTGGCCTTCTGGGCCACCTGGGCACACTCTGGCTCATGCTCAGCCAGCTGTCAACCAGAACCCCCAGGTCCTTTTGGCTGGCCAGCTTTCCAGCCACTCTGCCCCCAGCCTGTACCTCTGCACGGGGTTTTTGTGACCCACAGGCAGGACTTGGCTTTTCCCCTTGCTGAATCTCACACCACTGGCTTCCGCCTGCCAATCCAGCCTGTCCAGGTTCCTCTGCAGAGCCTTCCCACCCTGCACCAGATCAACACTCCCACCCAACTTGGTGTGATCTACAAACTGTCTGATGGTGCATTGATCCCCTGGTCCAGTTCATTGATAGAGATATTAAACAGGGCTGGCCCCAACACTGAGCACTGGGCAACACCAGTATGTGGAAAGTCTGTGTGGAGAAACCCACAGCTTCATTTTAGGAGTAGTTCTCATCTCAGGTTTTCCACCTGTCTGTGCAATTGTCGGATGAACAAGTATCTCCAACAGGCTCTTCTTTCTTGCATTCCATGCAACTTTATCTGTTTGCTGGCTAACACAGCACACTGTCCCATTTATGTCCAGTCCATGGGAAACATGTCTCTTTTATTTAAAAATACATGACAGATCCCCTCTACCCTATCCTTTTCTCATCTCTGCCTCTCACTTCTGCTGTATGTTAGTGTAAGGTGCAAGCTCTGACTTGACCTAATTTCTGTGTCATCTTGGACAGTGCTTGCTGGGAGATCTTGACTGCTGCCTGCATTGAATGGAGATGTTTGGGTCATTGTGAATCCCTGTGCTGAAGTACCATGAGTTCATTGTAGTGGTCCAAAGAGAATTTACTTAATTCTGCCACTGCTCAATGATGCAAGAGCTTTAGCAACAAATGTACTGCTTTCAGCCACCTTGTCCTTGAAATAAAGCCTTTGGAACAAATATTTTTTTAATCACTAATTGAAAAATCCTGTTTGTTTTCTTTAGTTCTGTACAAATGATGATTTTCTTCTACCTAAAGCTCCAGCACAAGGCCATTTCATTCAGGGGTGTTAGCCACAGCTCCATTGTCCTTCAGTAAGGAAATGGCTTCTTCAGCTTCCTGAAGAAGTTAAGCTAACTCTTAAAGTTAGTGCTGGATGGGTAAGCAGTATGTACATGCCCAGGACAGTGCAAAACAAACAGGCAAATTAGCCAAGGCAAGGCCCAGTGCACAATCTAAAGGAAGCCGTTGATCACTAAGAATATTTTATTAGCAAAAATGGATCAAACTTGTGAGAAATACCACTAGGTCATCATGCATTAGCTTCCTACAATATGAAAGAAAACTGGTGCCAGTTCTGCACGCCTGGTTATTGCAGGTACTTCCAGCCAGGAGGCTCTTCAGTACATCACTTAGAAGTTGCAATTTGCCCTGGATGAGAAACATGTCCTGAAATAAATCATCCCACAACCACCCATTGTAGCACTCAAACTACCCTGAATTGGTGAATGCCATTTTGTCCAAATTTCCTACAGACTGAAAAGGACCAAGACATTAGCATGAGCTTGTGTGCTTAAACTTAGGACATTCAGATGAGAGATACCACCATCATATAAGTTTTCCCAATAACAGAACTATCAAAAGCCTTGCATTTCAGACCATGTCCTTGCTCATAGCATGATACAATATACCTTATTTGGTGCACCAAATAGCCACAAGATAGATACTGTAAGATATTGTTCTTATCTTAGATATCTATTTAGAGATTTACTATTTCTATTTTGGATTGAAAGTGCACTTCTCAATGTGTCTCTGCTCCAGCTGCACTCATGAATAGTTGATTAATAACAGGTTTTCATGTCTATCCATAGTGCATACTTTCCTAGTCAGACCTTTTCTGTTGCCTCTATATATTTCACCAATAGGTGGTGTAGAAAGTGCTGATAATTCTTTAAAGATTCATTCAGATTATAACTTAATTGTAAAATAATTCTGGCCTGGAAGAAGTTATGTAATATGATACCACCTTTTAAATTTGTAAATAAAATAAAAATACATTCAAGTGTCTTCACTAAACAAGGCATTTGACAAAAAGACTTCCTTTTACCTCACCTATTCTTTGGTGTTCTAGCATTAAAGAAAAACTTTTGGAATATACTATTGTACACAGCTGTTTGGTAGGAGGAAGTGGGGGTGTCTTCAGTGAAACACATAAGTTTTGCAGGCAAAGACTACTATTTTTGTTGTGCATTAATATTCAGTTTTGTTAAAATGAATCAAGAAGAAACAATTTCTGTGATGAGCAGATTCTTGTCAGTTATCAGTTAAGTGACAGTGATTTCCATGACTAAATGTTCATGTTTAGTATGTAGCCTGCACAATTAACTGCAATGTGTTCCTCTCAGAGAATAAAGTGAAACCCAACATGATGCAGGGATTTCTGTTTTTTTTCCTTTCCACTCTTATATTGTCATGCTTTATTATTGCTGAATCTCTCTACCATGAAATATGAAATTAGATTTGTTTGGATTTATCTACTTGGCATTCTTAAGCTTTGTGACATAGGAACTATGAGTTGAATGTAAATATTATTTATATTCATTTTGTACTTCAGTAATGCAGTCTTCAGTGTATGAAAGAGCCAGGCTTACAGAACAGAGTTTAGACAGAGTGAATAATAAAATATGCTTTCTCTTTAGAGATGAAATGAATAACCACTCTCTAATTTAACAACTGTAGCTGTCTTGTTCTTACCTGCTTCTCTCCTTTCTTTATTTTGTCCAGGGTTATCTTTCTCCAAGGCAGTAACTTGAAGACTTAATTACTAAATGGTGATCTTATAATGCCACTGGAATATGGGCAATGGAAACAGTCCTAGAAATATTATGGCTCAAGCATTTAAGCTAGCTTTTATAGTCTTCTTTCTCTCTTTTTTAGTTTTCCTTTCTTTCCTTCCTTTCTCCTCCCAGAATTGCAAACCATCTGGTAAACATAGGCTTGAAAACTCAATTAGAGCAGAAACATTGGTAGATTCTTATTTTTCCTCAAAGACTGAAAAGTGAGGGAAGACTCAAAGAGAAAAAGCTGCCTCTGCCATGGATGCTCCTCACTGTCCCATGCTTAAGGGGGAGGGAGGAGGCACATCTCCAAACTTCCTCTACCTCAGAATAGAATTCAGTTGTAATTACATAACCACATTCAAACAGGTCCAAAGAAAAAAGAAACCACCTGGCAAGAGCACGCAGTGATGTAAATGGATATTTAATGTAGCCTGCTTCCTTTTTGTTGGAGTGAGGTTATGACATGTTCCAAGTATCAAAATAAGCCCCGAGCTGGTGCCTTGCCACTACCTTACCTCCAGGCATGGGCCCAGAGGCTGACAAGGGAGTAAGTGCTACATGACCCTCCCTGAAGTTAGAAGAGCTGAAGGGTTGACTTGAATTATTGATGGATGAGGTTCCCATGCAGGTTATGCCAACTCTGTGAACCTCTCACCTGCACAGATCTGTTCTGCTGTGTTTCTTGTACCTAACACAGGACATGACGGGGAGAGCTGGTGCAAGGGTAGCCTTTCTGTGAGAAATTGCTCAGTCTGAGGGTAGAGCAGACATCTCACCAGGGACTGGGATAGCTTCTCTAAGCCTGTGGACGTAGGCTAACACCATTTGGCTAGAGATAGGTAATTCTGATTCATGGTATAGACAAAAGGACTTCAGTGTCTTCAGGGAAAGGTAAGTCAGAAGATTTTCAAAATTATAACACACCTTCTCACCTGAAGCCCTTCTGTGATAACTTAAAATGCAATGGCACTAATAAGCCATAATTAGCAATGAAGTCCATTCTCATTACACCCGAAAATGTGCTGTGAAGAATTACGCCTCTTCTCTTCTGAAAGTTGTTGGAGCTCTCCCCCTCTCCCTATTCTCGTTAAGCAAGAGCCAAGAGTGATGTCTGCCTCCATTGTAAATAATAATAGACCTGGTGGGAATTGCCTGAACCAACAGTTGCTTTCTCTTAAAAACAGTAATAACTTTTTACTGAAGTTCATTTCTGCTGGCAGCTTGGGAGTGAGGCCAGGTTGCTCATGCTGGTGGTTGCTCAAGCTTCACACTCTTCTGCTGCTTATAGCTTGAGTTTGCTGTTGTTTTGTACATTTTGCCACTCTCCCAGTACCTTGTTAGACGTTTTATATCAAGTAGCTAATGTCTGTCCTTTTCATCCAGCTAGATATGACTCTAAATAAAATATCTGCTCTGAAAGAAAAGAAAATTTGGAACTAGAAAACAAGTCAGCCTTTCAACTGAGCAACAAACTGCAGTCATATGCTTGAGGACAGATTTTAACCAGCCTTGAACCATAATTAATCTGTAATTTGACATGCTCCTGGCATAGAATGGACAAGGGACATCAAATACAACTTCTGAAAGAGCTTTTCTGCTGGGCCGTTTGTGTAGTCCTCCTGTCTGTGACCTGATGATCCCAGAACAGGGTTAAAAGATTTTTCTTATGTTATTTTTTCCCTTTATTTCAGAACCATTAACTTACCATTTTTCAATGATATTTTTAAAACAAGGTCTTAAGAGATTCCTTTTTTTTTTTTTTAATATAAACATAAATATTGCTTTCATGGCACATTTTAACCTCAAAAAAGTCAGTCTGGAATTTTGATATGCATATTGCAGTCAGAGTAAAATATGAGTATCAAGATGGAATTGCAGGCTTAAAGACATAAAAATATCAGTAATTCCATTGATTATGAACCCAGAATATCTATTGCAATTGCCTTGTAGGATCTTTAATACAATGCAGTTCATGTGATTTCCTTTAAATAATACTTCTTTGAAATGGACTCTATATTTTAGGCAGAAAAAGATCTGATTATGATTTTAAAAATAGAGTCATTTTTATAAGAACTGCCCCTTTATCATTGTGCTCCTGATGAACAGCTGAGTGACATATTAAACAGCAGTTTACTTAAGTGCCATTTCAAATCCCCAAACATTTTGATAATCTTATTGCAAGAGCATAAAGAATACTTAGTGTCTTTAAGGGACTTTATATATTAATTAAGATGAAATTATTCCTAATGTAGTCGTTCTGTAATTTTCCTTCGAATAGTTGTTATTGTCTTTGTCTTTATATCTTTCTGTGTACTTGGATTTCCTGGCAATGGCTTTGTTTGGAGTAAAAAACTTTTTACTTTTATGAAAAATGGGGCAAGACACAAATCACTTAGAGAGTTCATGAAAATAATGATGAATTTTATACTGAAAAATGTGAAATAATTAAATTTACATACAACATGCAATTGTAGGCAGAAGAGAGACTCCTGATTATTGGCTGTTGGATTTTTTTGTTCTTTTTTTTCCCCCCCAATGTATTAGTGAATTGATACTGTATCCAGGACTCCAGTGAAGCAACACAAATAAAAATTCAATGTTTTCCAAATAAAATAGTCTTTAATTGTTTTTCTCAGAAAGGACTTCTTCCACCTCCACATTAATAAGCATTCTTCTACTCTTCAACTAACTACCCACTCACTTTCTCTCTTTAAAGGATCGTCTGTCCCAATTACCATTGAGACTTTTCAGTTGCTCATTAAATTTGGAGCAGTAGGCAATTTAATCAGGTGGTGATCAGTGTGATATTACAGAACATGACCTTTAGAAAGTTTATCTTACAAATTTGGGTATTCTGTGTTATCAAACATACACTTAGTGTTTAGTTAGTTTACATTGCTTTTTGGGGAAAAAAGAGTGACTCATAGACAGCACTGGTATATATCAAAATATGTATTAAAAAAAGATTTCATATATGTTATTTGTCTTTAATTTGAAGTGTTATCTCTTGCATGTCAAGCAAATATGGATTTCCACCCCCCGTTTGGACGAGTTTAAATCAATCATGGAGCTGAGTGAGGATGTGGGACATTGGTACAGCATCATTCCCCAGATGAATGCCACATTCTGGCTTTTTTTTTCCTAGTCAGAGTATCATCTCCCATTGCTTGCAGAGAAGGAACCCTCTTGCAGATGGAGCTTTTACGTTGCGAGTTGTGACTCAGAGTGTCCCCGTGGGCTGTGGAGCGGAGCTGAGGCGCCTGTGGGAGCTGCAGGAAGCGGAGGGGGTGCTGCAGCCTTCTCCCAGCCTTCTGGGGCTCCACGGGCTCTGCCGCACTGCCGAGGACACAGCGGCTGATCAGCCTCTAGAGTCCTTTTCTGGAAATCCCTGGAGACTTAGGGTACTGCTCTGCCAGAAAATCTGCCAGAAACTAGGGCCAATACGTAGAGTAGGAAAACTGCAAGGCCAAAATGAGTTTCATGCTGGTGTAGATGGGTTTGGCATGGCAATATTGAAGCACACTAAACTGCTCATTACGATTGCTGCCTGTGGTCAGCAGGAGTTGGGAAATCAGAACTACATTGATAACAATGAGACACTGAAAATTTAGTTCTGAGTTTAGCAAATTTAGTTGTGTAGTACAACCAAGAACTAAAGCAATTGTCCTTCCCTTGTATTCAGATCACAAATCTGTTTGTTGGGGTTTTTTTCTCCCTGCTCATAAGACTACAACACATCAAGTCCTTAGAAATTCTGGAATTTGAAGCCTTAGATTCAAAACCCAAAACCAATTTAGTAGCTTAGACATGGGTCTTTTTATCTCAAGCAGCTAAAGCTGTCCACTCACGTGTCCTTTGGAAGCTCTACATCTAGATTCTTCATCACACCAGGTGAATTACAAGTCAGATAGATAGGATTTGTCTTCTGAGAGGGTGCATATATTGCTTCTTCTTCTTCTCTAGTACTTATGTAATTGTGTGGATGCCCTGAGATATAAGATCCAGTGTATTTTGTATCTGTTTTAGACATTAGCATGCTCTGAGGATCTAAATATCTTTTTCATATTATGTTGCACTTTATGTTTCACGTTATTATGTTGCACACATTTTGTTTCACATTATGTAGTGCTGCCAGCCAGAGAGGAAGAGCTGATATACTCTTCTGTGCATGCAGATCTCTGAATTCCTTTAACATCACCCTACCATGTTTCTACGGCTAGGTCTATCTCACATATCTGTATCGGAAGTACAAAAGTATTTTTGTCAAGGAGACAGGACTACAAGTATATGTGTGAGGGTTAGCTTAACACTGTTAATATTATTGCAGTTGAGCTTCAATTTTGATGATGAAATATGAATCAATTCCTTGTAGGAAAAGAAGACCAATTTCATGAGATCAGAGTTAACAAAGGTGCACCAATTTCTTCCCTCTGTGGACTAAATAAATTAACAAAAAACCACTATGCCAAAATTTAGCATCCCAGTTCCACCCTTTCGTATTTCCCAAGTACGCATCCAGGAAGAAAATTTGTCGGTTGTCTCTAAGCAACATGTCAGGCAGTATTGCAATTTTTCATCTGTCTCTAAAATAAATAAAATTTTCCACCTAAATAGTAAAGACTCCCATGTTGAATGGTGGATTAGTTCATAAAAGGCAGAAGACTGATACCTGATTATTTTGATTCCTCACTATGAGTCTTATCTGGGAATGCTACTCATCAAAAACTCACATTGAAATGGGAAGAAAAAGGTAAGATTAAGAAACAGTATGCTTTTAATATCTTACATACAAAATTACCAATAAGTTTTTTTAAAAAAGGTATTATGTTCAGTAGAGCATGTTTTTAAGGATGTACCTTTATCCTTATTCAGATATGTCAATTACTGAGTTCTTAACACAAGATGAATTGAAGAAAGGTCTGGAGGGAATTTTACAGATGTCCTAGTCATGAGAAACTTTGCAAAAAGCTTGTGAAGCTGCCCACAGATCTGAAGCTGTGAGAAATCTGAAATGCCATGGATGACTATGAAGCTACTTAAAATTTCTGAGGTTAATGGACTGCATGGTAGGGATTATGAACGTCATTTAACTGCTCTGCTTTTACAGAACAGACTTTTCCTCTTCTAATAATGTTAATTATGAAGCATATGTATTCTGAGACAACATAATGGATGCTATTGTTCCATTTACAAAAACACTTGATGTTTACCAGTGTTGGTGAGGGGTAGCATATTGCATAATTCTGCTATATTTAATTTTCTGTTGTACATAATACAGCACTATTTCAGATACACATTTTTGCATGCCAGGAGAACATCACTGTTTTCTTCTTCACACTAGAATATACAGTAAAAAACTATTCCCACTTTTTATTATAATCAGGAAGTCAAAGTACACTTCATCCCATGCCTTCATTATTTTAGAAAATGAGTGAAGGCCTGCTTCAGCCTAGCGTGTATTCTTTCTGAAGAAAATCAGTCTGATCTTCAATATATGAAAGTTTCAATTTTTTCTCCAACCTCCAACCAAGCCTCCTGCCTTTTATCCACTTCAGGACTAATTCAGACTAAATAAAGACATAAACAAACTTACCAATGTCTGGCATGGACATAAGAGCTGGTAGATGGCAACAGCTACGGAGAGTAGAGTTCAACATTCAAATCAGTCTCAACACTTACATCTTCCCTTCTTTTTTCCTCTGGGAAATGTAGATGAGAGCCTTTCAGTTTGGTCCTGGATATGCAAATACAGTTATCTTAATAAAGACCACTGAAAATTAGTATTTTTCTGTTTTGGTGTTCTGTTCTTGTTGCCATGAGCAAATGAAGCCAGCAGACAAAGACCTCTTTCACTGACAGATGTCAGAAAGCTCTTTCCAAAACGATAACATTTCATGAAGTATTTGTTGCCTCTATGCAGAGAGATATTAGTCTAAGATTTGAATAATTCCTAGAATTTTACTGGTGTCCCCTCACCCCCATGTTATCGATGCTGATTGTGTGGGATGTTCCCTCACTTCCACTCCACTTTGAACTGATGGAAATGTTAGGAATTGAGAAGGATTTTTCAGTTACTATAAAGAGAGCAAAACTCAGAATACAGTAGAGATTGACTACACCTCACTGCTTCAGAAGCTGAAGATCCCTTTTTCTCTGATGTGTAAATCCTATCAGATTCTATCAGGTTCAAAGCTTAAGTAAAGTACATATTCTAAAAGTTTTGTCATTTGAGCTGCATTTAGTCATTTCTGAAATCTTGTGAATAAAACATTCCCTGCCTCTGCCTTGCAAGCAAGGAAGCATTGATTTGGAGACAAGTGCTTGAAGAAGTGCTCTACTGTTCATCACTCTGAGGTACTAAATTACAGAAAGCCCTATAATGTACCGCTCCCTCATGCCCATCTCTAACAAAATGCTTTATAGAAGGTTTAAATTATTAATATTACAACAATAAAGTTCACAGCTACCACTCAGCTCCTTATTTGGCTGCTGGATAAAATCCCCTCCCCACAGTGGTGGGCCCACTAATCACACAGTTAACAGATTGCCGTAAAGACATATCTCTCAAAAATGGTGGATATAGAAGAAGTCAAAATAATAGCTCAGAAAAAATGCGGAAGTTGTTGATGTTAAGTATGCCTAAAGCACTGCAATTGAGGAAGAACACCACTGGGTGCTCCTTATATTCTCAGTGAATATTTAGTTTTGGTTTCTTTGAATGATCTGTCTGCAAAGGAAAAAAGCAACCAAAATGCAAGGTTTGTTTCCTGAACGGAGAAATATCTTTGAGCCTTTTATGCACACACCTTTTGAAAATGTCTTTGTAATCCACAGTTCTATTTTGGCATGAACTCAGTCTTCTGCAACACAACTATAAAGTTGTTTTGAGTTAGGAATAAATATATATGTATATAGATATAGATGTATATATATATATATATATATATATATATATATTTATCTTAGTACTGGCTAAAGATTATCCTGTTTCTGGTGGTCTACGAAAGACGGATCCAGACCCTGAAAAATACCTTTGTAATAGAGGGAAATCTATCCAATTTTATTATTTTCAGAAAAAGATTGTTTTCTGAGTTCAGTAAGGCTTGTCTCACCACCTCATCTAGAAGGGTGGCTCCATTAACCCTCATGATTTGGGAAGTATGAACAAAGGCTGCTGTGCATGCTTTTTTGGATAAAAGAATGCTAAGAGTCTGCAAAGGCAGGCTTACTATCCCTTTCATTTTTATTGTAAGTAGATGTGGTCTTTAATGGGGCTCTATAGGTTAAAAAAAAAAAATCTCTTTTCGAATCCCATTTATCCACAGCTGCTATAGATGTCCAGCCCCCAAGCTGGACTGGGCACCACCCTGCCTGTCCTGGGGTCTGTGGCTGCTGTGACCAGCACTATGGAATGGAATGGAATGGAACAGAAGAATAGTTTATTTCAGTTAGAAGGGACCTGCAATGATCACGTGGTCCAATAGTCTGACCAATTCAGGGCTGACCAAAAGTTAAAGGAGTTATTAAGCACAAGCTTGTCATTAAGGACCTATATATTTATATGCACAGACCCTGTATACTTTCCTCTTGAACTTCTTGAAGCCAGGCAGATTATGACCACAATTCTTATTTGAAGGCACCAAAGGGCAGTTATAAAAATGTGGGAATAACAAAGCATTTATCAGACCCTGTGCTGTAAAGTGTGTGACCATTAAAATTGTAGTCTTTCTTATCCCTCCCTGTTGGCTGTTTTGCACATGTTGTCACTGCAACTCAAGTTCAGAGACTGTGCTGTGTACCTAATGCTTCACAGCCATGCCGGAGTCATCACTAAGAGCTGACCCCGGAAGTTTTATGAATGTGAGTCAATGAACTCAAGAAGGCTATGCTAGGCCCAGATGTGTTTGGTGCTCAGACTCATGTTTAGGGAAAATCCTATCAAACAAAGTCATGCTGCTATTCTGAGCTAAGCAGAAGAAACTACTAATGTTCAATGTGAGGATTCAGAAATGAGCTATGTGTTAAGGAATGCAGAAGCACATCTATTCATTTAGTAGTTTTTGAATATTAGGAAGTTAAATGGTAGGAAACAGATTAAGTTCTTACTGTTATCAGCACAAAAGTATAATGTAACATGTCATTAATTTACCTCGTTTGATGGGTTTTTAAAATTTCTATCTTAGAAGCCAGTGATGTGCAACTTATTTTCTGTGCTACCTTCTGTTGAACCCTTAGTCTGAGGAACTGTAGGACTCTAGGTCATAAGAAAATCACAAAGCTCTTTCTAGTGGCTAGAAAGTCTGTAATTTTCTTCTGTATTTATCTTACAAAGTCACCTAGGAGGCAAGAAGAGGGTCTCCTAATTGGCAGCTGGTTCCCCGGCATCTGTTCTGGATCAAGATATTACAGAATTTGAACTTGGATTAGCTTAGTTGGTTAGTAATAACAGCAAGATTGTGGGTTCAATCCTTGTATGGGCCATTCACTTAAGAGTTGAACTCAATGATCCTTGTGGGTCCCTTCCAACTCAGAATATTTCATGATTCTGAACTGAAAATGCTACACTGGAGCAGGAAGTTGTCACAGCTGTCCTCACCTACATCTTCCAGTAAGGTCTGTATGTGAAAGGATTTGACTCTGTAGTTCTTGGAAATATATAGCCTCTCCAAGCATCCATCTCCCCTCTTATGAAATAGCAATAAAAATAACACATTCACAAAAATATTCCAGGGGTTAAGTAATTAATGTGTTGATTAGCTTAATGCAGAAGCACTTTGTATGATTAAGTACTGATGCACTTAATTAGTTTAGGAATTTGGTAATATTCTTTGTGGGGTCCTGCTGTGGTTCATTTAGAAGAATTCTGCTTGGCTTTCTCATGGAATTGTAAGGGACATTGTGCCCAGAACACAACTACAGTCCTTGTTTCGGTCCCTCCAAGACACAGGACACATTATCTATTAGGGAATTTCAGTATCTTTGTAAAAATATTGGAACCCAGAGGAAATACTAACGCTGTTGGGCAGCACTGTGCACATGACTGTTCAATACCTGAATTCCCATCTAAATGCAGAAATAAAAATAGGTGTATATGGTTGTGCAAGTTTGTACACCTACACAATCATGGCTTCCTTTTCCAAACTGCTCTTCTCGCTGAACACTGAGAGACAGCACTACTAGAAATGTGGTGCTGACTGCAAAATGGCTGGTAATCACACCAAGAGCAAGTAGGGATCACTGTCCTTTTACATTTCAGGCGTAAAGAGAACTCTTTGGTAAACATACCTATTCTTCAACAAATGAAAGACAGAGTTGCAGTAAACTCAAGTAATCCTTGTTAATGCCAAACTCAGATTTTGGAGACAGCAGCCTTCAATTACAGGGGCAAATGTATATTTGGATATGAAGAGTAGACAGTGAAGTGTAACTTCTGGTAGGAAAATACTGCCTATCCTGTTTTTTCTCCAACATAAAGAGAAAAGGGAAGAGAGACTATTCCTTAATACAGTGCAGACATATCTCTTTCAAACTGATAAACTTTTGAAAACTGTTAATGCTTTCCACCTTGAGGCCATCACACTTTCAAATGTCTCAAGTATTTTAGCCACAGAAATACTTCCCTAATGTCTGAGAGTCATGATTATCTATCTGTAGGTGGGAAGTCAGCTCTGAGCTTTAGACTTAGCCTATTCATCTATGCAAATGCTGAAACTCATCTCATTTTTTAACTTTTGTCCACTGTGAATCAGTCCACTTGCCCTCATCTTCAGCTGTTAGCTCCCTTCCTGATGCCTACTGTGATGGAGCCTGATTTCAGATTGTGGCTTCGAGATGCTATGGAAACAGAAATAAATACTTTTACTTTTTTTTTTTTTTATTTCGTATTTTATAAATGCATTAGTAACAATGCATGGCACAGGGAAAGCAGTAAGCAAATGTGCTGTGCAGAGCTTACTCTTTGTTGCTTAGCAATTAAATGTATGCACGTAGCAGCAGCACTGACAAAAATGCTAATAAAAAGTGACAAGTTATATCTCCAGAAAAAATTACACAATTAAGAAAAAAAAATCTGTCAAGATACAGGAGCAACAGCAAATGGCACATATGGATAGATCTTGTCCCTCCTGAAGGCAAGATCTTCAGGTACTGACCACTAGAGGGGCTGAGATGATGGAAATAGAAGGTATCCACATTTATAGCATGGGCTACAGACACACAGTTGTGCAAACATCATGGTAAGGCTTTCTGTTGTTGTTGTTGCTATTCCTTTTTTATTTGTACATATTTTTATCTGTAAAATGTCTAGAAACTTGTTCTGTTTTCTTTGTTTCATTTTTCTGCTCGGTGTTCAGGTTTGCAGATTTTTCACAGCATTTCTTTCTATCAAATTTCTGACTTTCCTAGCAGATCCTTGTGTCACAGTATAAGGTTTTATTTATATAACATGATGCAATCTATTGTGTTAATGTGAATAGAATTCTCTATAAAACTGGCTCTTTAAGAATACTAAACTGCTTCTTTTATTTATTTATTATTTTTAATTCAGAGCAAACATGAAGCAGAGGAACTGCACTGTAGGCTGCAATTCTCAAAAAAGCCCAGCATTTAAAGACTCGTTTCTTTGCGGGATTTGTATGTTTAACCTTTCGCTCCTTTCCTCTCATCTTTAGTCTTCTTTCAAAATCTGTGTCACTTGCGTTGTGCTCAGGTGCACTGCTTCTTGGACTGGTTAATACTGATTAGACTCTTGCTCTGCTGTGCATAAACATCATCCTCAAGGGTTTTTTAGAGCTTTTTCCAAATCAGCTTGACACATTGTTGCATGAAATTCTTTTCACTACATTTAAAGAATCATTTACAGACTCAAAGTAATTGTTCTTAACTTGTTTATTAACGTCTGTGGTATTTAGCAAATATTTCTAATTATGTGGAAGGTTTGAATAGTTTTTCTTCTAACAATTCTTTCCGGCATTTTAGAGATTTTCCTCATTAGATTTCTGCTCACCGAAGTGCTGATTCTGCACTTGACAGTCTGCCTGCATAGTGAATTGCAGGATCTGGGCCCAATTTTGATCTATTTATATTATAGTCCATTTCATTTTAACTGAATGCAAGTACTAATTTGGCTGTACTTGCTTTCAGCATTATCTCAAGTTGTGCCAAATCATCAGACAGTCCATTTGGAGTTTGGCGGGCTTTGCTGAAGCCCCTGCATTTTTGGTCAAGTGCTATTGAAAAAATGCTATTTATCAAACAAAAGTAGCCTAACTCTTGGCTTGGTTCAACAATTCTGGGTCTCTATCCTGTGCTTTAGCAAATAAGATGGACCCTGAATCAGTGCAGATCAGGTTGTATTCTGTGTTAACAAAATGAATCGAGCTTCTTTTAATTCATGTGCTATACCTCTTAAGAAATAAAAATGAAAACATGCAGTAAAAATAATACTTAAAAATTGGAGCATTACTTGACTTTTTCCCCCTGCCTTCTTTATGACTGTATTCATAGAACAGTAATTGAGATAACTCTGCACACAGAGCAATGCTGTCATATGATGCAAGCAGCAAAAGGCTATTCAGTGAGATTTTTTGAGATAGTTCACCTTATGTTCACTTCACTTGTTCAGTTTTTTCCCAAAAAGGAGTCTTTTAGCATTAGTTAAGCAGGCAGGAATTATCTCATAGAGATGAAACTATATTGCAACCCCAAACCAGCGAGGGTAAGGAAATGATAGTGTAAGATAGAAAGGATGGACCAGAGTAGCCGATCATTGTGCTGAAGTATCTTGTGTGGATTTGGTTGTGATCTTTTTAACAAGGTGTTTAACAACTAGTTCAGGACACTGAATCAAAGATCCGGAAAAGGAAATATTTGAATCCACTGGGGTGATATAAAACAAAATTTTCCTCTTCCTCCTACTCCAATAAATGCTATCATGGCAAAATAAGCCTTGAGAGAATCACTTTGATTTGTAAAATATTTTTCTCCAAAGGCTGCATTTTGAAAGCTGTTTCTAAATAAGCCTGTGCTATCCAGAAGTAGCAGAAGTATTTCATGCTCTAGAAAGATTTTTTAAAATGTATTTATGTATGGATGCCTTCCTTCCCACATTACCTGCAATGACATGAGAACACGGTGTATGCATGTGTGTATATATGTATGTATGTGTGCATATATAATGCAATGGGAAAAAGCAAATGCTTTATAGAAATGTCTCCTTAATCGTCTGCCTGAAAAATGTATGCAGTACATTCTTTTTTAAGTAGCCTCCTCCTGGTAGTACCTTCACTCAGATTCTCACCATTCCCATATAGTGTTCTGTAAATACCCTGTGAGAATGACTAGCAGGGAGGATGATCTTGCATAACAGGCAGCTGACTAATTTAGACCAGGAACACTGATCTACAATGACTGAAATAGTCTTAGTCTTGTTCTGATTTCGACATTTGAAGTTCTGGCATCACACTCATGGATACTTGTGTAGTTCAGTCTCCGGAAGTCACTATTCACACATTTTACCATTTTCAGGTATGGCAAGAAAGGGATAAGCCACTGCAAATATCACAAAAGTGGTAGGATTTTGTGTGTCATATGTGTTCCTGACACACAGAGGGAACTATGTTAAATTTTTATGTTAAACTATCTCTACCCGATCCACTTCTTTAACATACACCACAACAGACCATCTTCTCCATCTTTCTCAGCATGCTACCTTGCCCTCCATATTTTATTCACCTTTCTCAGCACTGTATCTTGACGTAAGCTGTTTTTCTCTTTTAACCAAGTAGATTAATTCATGTTTTCATAAAAAGACTGCCTCCAAAAACTTACTGAAATAATGAAAGTCTGAGGTCCATCTCTCACCTGTATTTTCTTCAGTTTTGGATCACCCAGGTAAAGCCTGGACTGGGGGGTATGTTTCCGAGGCACACTAATTGTGCAGTTTCGGTGGCTACCTAGAACACTGGTTTTTGAGACACTGATTTAAATCAGTGCTGGACACTGCAAAGCCAAACACTGCAAAGAGGCAGGACTTGCTCAAGGACTGGTCTGTTCTGGGTCTGAAGCCAAGGGATGAAGCTGAGCTTGCAAGGTGGGAATGCCTTTGAGCATAAGTGATTGCTAATCACTAGAGCTGCTTGGAGGTCAGCTCCACTGTTTTCATTTGATTGACACTCAACTTTTCCCACAGGTGTTCGTACATATTCAGTGCCGTTGTATGTGTATGTATTTGCAAACACATGTGAGGGTCCACTGGGATCCTTTCTTTGACTCCATTGAGCTTTCACTCCATCGATGCTCTTGCACTTCTCTTAGAAGAGACCTTAAAAAACTTCCAACGTGCTATTATGTATGTGCTACATAAATAGACATACATCTTATATTCTTTGCTACCACAAAAATATGACTCATTGCTGCAAGTAATTTTGTTTTGAGTAACAGCAAACTGGATCTGAATTCCTAAAGTAGGAAGAAGTCAGGGAAGAAATGACTGTGTAGTTTGCTAGTTTTGTTTTAAGCAATGAATCACGTAAAATAAACAATGCTTCATGAAATATATAACTTTAAAAGAAACCCAAAACCTAACCTAGAACTGTAAAATATATTGACTCTGCTTCTGTTCATTTAGATTTGTATTCTTTTTGCAAAAATACATTTTAAATGAGTAAAACACAGAAAAATAATAGGTTAAGAAATGGGCAGACATTTGCGCTATTCATTTTTATAGGAAAAGGGGCATTATTTTTTTCTCTCCCTCACCCTCCAGTATGTCTTGCTTATACTAATCAGCTCACCTGTTTTACTCTTAAATGGGTTCACATTAACTACTTATACCTAATTTGCAGAATACATCATTATGGAAAAGGTAAACTTGTTTGAATCCAAATTTTCTTTCTCACTAACAAACACCAGAAGAAAGTGATGGGTAAAATTTAGGACACTATTGTATAATAAATGAGTAATCTGAGAAAATGTAGTGCATAGACAACAGTCTCTCCTTACTGTGCTGTTGCTCAGATACACAGCTTGTCTGAATCTAAACATACTGATTTATAAAAAGTGCATATTTTTGATACATACCCCACAAGCCTGAAAAACAGTGAACAGGAAGAATTATTTTGATATCACTTGTTGCTGCCTATTTGAAAAAGCCCTTTTAGGAGCACAGGAAGTTGCAGTGGAGTTAAGCTTTTAAAATTACATTGCAATACATGTCTTGGCCTGTGACTGGGAGAAAAGTGCGTTCAGAAACATCTACTCAAAGGCGCTTTGTTTTTTCCAGTCAGTGCAGAAGAGGAACTCTTCAGTAAGAATAACTTGGCACAGAGCCCACGTCCCAGCAATGGAGAGGATGAAGTTAGACTTGCATATAATTTTTAAAGTGTGTGATTTGGTGCTCTCAGGCTCCTTATCAGTATTAGTATGTGGCTGGAGATATTTGTTAATTGATGGACAGAAAGGAATAGCTTGTTCTTTGTTCAGTAGAGAAGGCCTTTGCAACCGAAAGGATTATAAACATTCTCTTTGGTAATATCAGTATTTTTAAAAACTTTAACTTCATATGAACTACTGGTGCTCTGTTTGATACCGAATATAGATGTGTTTATCAAGATATTAATGGGAAATACTTTAGCTGTGTATTTCTTATGAGACACTAGTGGTAAAGGAGTGCAGGAACTCTTTTCCTGTGGGACCCGTTCCTGTCACCAGAATGAGCGTATACCTTCAATTTGTGCCATTTCATGGATGCTGCAGAATCGATCTAGCAGGCTTGGTGGGGGAGACCATTCAAACCGAGAGGTTGGTGTCAGGGAGAGCTCGGTTTTATTTTTAACTGCTCAGCCTTTGCAGAAGGTGAGGTGGCTGGGGCTTGCTCCCTCCCGCTGGACATCCCTGCCAAGAGGACAGCAGCTTGGACCGCTATTTTGAGTAGGTGCTGACTTGTGGAAAAATAGATATTTCAGTCACAGTGATGCCATTTCACCAGCTCAGGGGATATTTGCCTCTAGATGGAGCCGTCCACTTGCGTTACAGCAGCACTGGCTAAGCAGCAAGTCTCAAAGGTGCAGTGCTGCTTCTGGAAGGCTGCTCAGCAGAGCCCTGCAGCCAAGCAGGTGCCCGGCTCAAGCTTGGCAGTGGGTGACAACGACAAACTCTCCTCTGCCTGTCTTGAAGATGTGGGGATGGAAGAATAGGCTGCAGGGAGATCTCCCTATTTCTAGCAAAGACTTTCATCCCTGCTCCCATCCCTGGCTATTTTCTTGCAGGCTTTCTCTGCTCCCTCTTCTTGTTCACCCCTTGCAGCTCACTTTGTCTCTTGGCATCTTCTAGGCCTACAAAGTTGCTTGTTCCTCAGCATCTTCATTATCTCCTTAAGTCTATCTGCCAGCTGTGTTCTATAAGATGACTTTTTTATAGCTGTGTTTTCTTTATACTGTATACTCAGTTGCTGTGATTGTGAATCTGCACTTTATTTGTCTGTGCTTTAGGTAAAGCTGGGGCATGTCTTCTATGTGCTTGCAGCTTGGAATGATTTCTAAAGCATAATTTGTAGCTACACAGGTCATTTGATCCTCAACTTGGATTAATTTAATCTAAGCAAGGTCTGTGCTTCTCTTAAATATTGTCCCATTAAACTAATTTTTTTTCGGTTTAAGATACTCTGCCATAGCTTGTAATGCTGCAGCTGAACCCCCATTTATCAAGCCATATTTAGAGCTGACTTCTTGGTTCCCAAGAAGCTGTAGCTGTGAATTTTCATTGTACTGGGTATATGTGTTCCCAAACAGAAGCAAATGTACTTCTGTGCCAACCAGTTTGTAACATATTTTAAGTAACATGACGTGACATACTTAATAGTTAGTATACAGAGGTCAATTTATTTTTTTTTGCATTTCTCCCAGGAAATAAGACAGGAGCACAAGTAAGTAGACAAGCATATCAGAAATGAGCTTAAAAGTCAGAGTAGCACTCTACCAATAAACATCAGCCTTTTGGTGTACTCTCCTTTAACAGTTGCACAAGTTTTATAAGCTCCTACTAAACTGCTGTTCTATTCCTGTGAAAACTTGGTCACTCTTGCATTTACTAAGACTTCATCAGAAGGAAAACCTTTCCCGCATTCTCATTTACATTGAAAGATTTTGAGCAGAGTATTATTCAATATTTTCTATGACTTATACAGAAATTGCTGACTATTAAACCAACAGCTGAATCCTTTGAACTTCTAGGAAGTACCTTCCTCCTTTCATGTATATACACTGAAGTGATACATGAAAAAGTGACCACTGCTGATTTGTTGTTTCATGTGACATTTAATACATTAGCAAAAGTTTGCTATTATGAAAGTGAGGGATTACAGGGAAAAGATTTACTTTTCAGTTTGGTTAAGAAACTGATGTTATGACAAACAGTATTCTGAGTTCTTACAGGTTGGACATCTGGTCTGAAGTGTCAAGAGCAATTTGCACATCTATCTTTTAAGAACGTATTTATGATTTTGAGAAAGCTCCATCTGTGAGTTTTGGGAGTGTTTGAGTCCTTGTGGCTGGCAATGATAGAAAAGATTATGCAGATTTGGATGTCGAGGGGACTATATATCCTACCTCAGCAGCAGGAATAAGCCTCTGATGGCACTGCTTCTCTACAAACCATAGCTCAAGTTCAGTGTAATTCCTGCTGAAGGTTTCAAGTATTTTACCTGCATGTCCTATATGCAGTGAGAACTCTGCTCTTCCTGAAAAAGGAAACAAAAGTTCTCAGTGAAAAACTCTCACTGAGTGTATTGAAGAGTAATATTAAGAACTTTCACCTAAAGAGAATATCAGCAAAATCACATATAGGAAAATAAACGCAAGTAACTAAACTGATAAAGTGTATATTGATTTGTCAAATATGACACACGAAGAGCAACTAGCTGTAAGGAGGTACTGAGGTGAAAAGACGAAAAATAGGCTACTTGTATGTAGGAGAACTGGCAATGGTGGTTCAGGCAGGTTTTCAAAATAACAGGAAATAGGAGGGAGCAAAATCACCTAGTGTACTGAGAGGAACTTAAGTAGAAAGCTACCCGAAGTAAAAGGATAAAACTAAGAAATGTTTAAAATGACTGTCAAGAGCACAGCCACTGGATACAACTTTAAAGAACTTGACATACTGAGTGACAGTGAGTTGAAGAAATATTACAGACTCTAGCCAATTTGACATTTATGTAAGAATACTGAAAGGAAGAATCATGCAGATTACTATAAGATAAAGCAAAACAAAAAAACCAAATTAGTTTTACATATAGCTATTTCTTATTACACTATACAGGGAATTTAACCACAGAAGATGAACTTTTAATTCTCTTAGTACCAGAAAGATTTACAATAATACTAAGCATAATCATCTGATTTTGGCTGCTAAATCTCCAGCTTGTGCCTTTTGTCTGGCATCCTTTACAGCGTTTTCTGGGTTTTGGCTTTGCACTGGCCAAGAGCAGACAGCTGTTCCACACACATCACTGAAGCTGGGGGTCTGCAAAGAATTTCCACCGTAGGTTTCTCCTGCAGTATTTCTTCTTATACACAGATGTATAATAATATGCCTCAGCTATACTTGAAAAGATAAAAGCAACACAGCTAAAAGGCTTAGAAACCAAAGAGATTATTTTTTTTTTGTCTGAATAATTTTGGTGCATTTGGTGAATTTTAATGCTTATGGAAATGAAAGATTTTATTGGAGGCAAAGAAAGTGTAGGCAGTAACCATAGTGACTTCTACACATATCAGCTTTTCCAGTGTGCTTCAGTTCTAGACTGCAAAATCCTGGATATCAAACATTTGTGGGTCCTTACCGGGCAATTATGACAAAGGGTTTCTGCAAACAAATGAGTGTTAACTGTCCTTTCACAAAAGACTAGAATCACAGGAACAAAACAGTTATTTGCCAAGTTTCTCACTGAAGTCAAATCTAAATTATGAAAGCATCAAAGGGTGCCACTGTGAATATTAATGTTATTGCTGATGTGTTTCCTTTGCACACTGGCAGGGTTAAATAATCTATCAGTGATATGTGCATCTTTATCATATCATTTTCTGGCCTTTGGTCAAGCTTAGAGAAAACCAGGTTTACAGACGTACTGCAATATGCTTTTCTGAACTACTGCTAGAGGATTTTGCTTCTTCCTCCATTCCACTGTTAATATGTAGTCTTCACATTGTCTTTCTGCAAGAAGCATGAAACTTACTAGAAATAATCTACTCAAAGAATATTTCTACTATGTTGTTTCCTATGGCTGAAGTAACATAACTGTTTTTAGTAGTCATGCTAACCAGTAATTTCACTGCACATTTTCACTGCCATAGCTTATGCTAGAAACCTCTGGATTTGTTCAAGTTAAAAAGCCCTACAAATTAGAATTTGTAATACATGTCAGTTTGGGAACTTTCTTTTGGGATAGGAGCGAGGTTCTCTGAAAGCAAAATTTAGGCTAATAGAGGAGGCAGAAGATCTAACTCCTACTATATGAAATTATTATGTATTTGAGTATTGAATATTGCAATGTTGAGTATTGTATATAATTTCATCAAAGTATTCAGGATTTTTTAAATTATAAAGATGTAGTTTCCATATCCCGTGTTGTGAATCTTTATCTTCAAAACGGAAGCATTAAATAAAATTTATTTAGTTTTTAAAATAAATGTCAGATTCAATTAGTTTCTAAAATAGACCTCATAACGATTGTGATAAGTCTACATATATTATTGATTATTTGGATGCTTGTAAATACATGCATCTGTTTACCTTTATTACTTTAAGTTAACATATAAGATTGAAGAGAATTTGCATCAAAATGTACTTTTAATGTATATTGTAGCATCCAGTACCACATTTCCTCCCATTGTCACTGTACCATGTTTTTGTATCTAGCTCAGATTTAGCACTGGGGAAAAGTCATTTAAGTGCTATAGGTTTTTCCACTTTTGAAAAACTCACCAGTGTTACACTGATTCTTTAGAGTTTGATATTTCAAATTTGTAGGGGACAAATGCAGATCCTTGTCAAGCTGTTGCACATACTTAGTATGAAGTAAGGTCCCAGAAGAAAAACCCTTCAAGAGGCTTTTTAAAAACAGAGTAAGAAGCAGTCCTTGCTTTGAAGACCTCTCAATTTATTTAAACAAAACAAAACCACTCTGTTTTCCTGATTGTATTTCAAGTGAATGTACCAAGGCAGGTATGTCTGTCTGAATGGTTTTCTTGGGATTCATTATTCCATGATGTCCAAAACCAGCAATGAATAGCACTGAGGCCTGTATTTTTTTCCCTAAGAGCTAAATCATTCCATCTCACTTAACTAATGTATTGATTGACTTTATCGAGTCCATAATAGTTCTGAGTTTATGAGCTGTGATGCCTGGAAATGGATTAGTGCCAGTGCCTATGATGAGATATGGCCAGAAGACGACTGTTTTGTCTTCTGGAAACATGTGAGGTTACAGAATTTGACTTTGCTTCACCTTCAGAACAAAGCTTGACATCTCAGATCACTGTGTATAAGCCACAAGGACTTGAACATGATGTGAAACCTGACAACATATTTCCACTTGAAAGGTCCAAACTCTGGTGTTTCAGCTGCTGCAGTGCAAGACACAGTTAACACTGGGCTTACATAGTAGCCATATGTGCATACTGGAGGAACAAAGCACAGATTATGTGAAGCAGAATTGTATTTACGCACCAGACAATCTAGACTGCATTACTATTATTAGCAAATAATCAAGAGATATTAATGAGACCTTGTAGGCTGTCTCTTTCTCCTGGCTGTGACTTGAAGACAATGCTTCCACTTGGAGCCTCACTGTGTGAGGTGCCTGCTTTGGGCTCACCAGACCCTTTGAAAGCCTCTGAGCTATCTGCAGCTGCTGTCACATCTCTCTTCCCCGTCCCCAAAAGCTTGTCAAGGGAGAACACATGATTTGATGTGAGATTTAACCTGATCATACTTTGGTCATCTTCAAGTCATTCCTCTTTGTTTTATTTTTTCCATGGTTTGTAGAATGATTTTTAAGAACAGCTTCTTGAGTTTTGTCATAAAATCGACTGGTCATCTTTCAAAGACATCAGGTATGTGTAAAATCTAAAACCAGATAGGAAAATAACACTTTTTTGTCTATTTTCACATCACGTTTTGTCTATTTGAACTTAGAGAATTGGGAAGGAGGAAATAGGGAAGGGGAAGTCAAGGCAAGGAACACAGGACTGCAAGGGAAGGAACTATTTGACATGAGACATAGATCAGAAAACAAAAAGATAGAAAGATTGAAGTCTGTCATTTATCACAAGTCACTGGTAACTATTTTTGCTCAAAACAAAAAAAGCTCAGAAAGCCTACACTAAGATTCTCAGATCAGTGGTTTCTGAAATGATGTTACTTGAGAAAAATTTTGTAGGTTTGATAAAAATAATGCCCCGGTTATAAAGTTTGTTAAAATTAAACAGTGCAAAGTTGAGATATTTCTTAACTGGTCTAAGCTTACACGTATCTACAGGGAGAAGAGGTGTTTACTGTTTCTTTTTCATTTCCAATAATAATTTTGGGATACCAAGTTCTTGAGTACATTCTGAAAACGCTACTGCAAAGAAAAACTGGATGCTCTGAAAGCAAAGAAAGAAAGGAGAGGCTATTAAAAGCCTCTAACTTAAGTTATCTGGAGATGTTGGTAAGAAGAAAGAAGTGACATTTTTGAAGCAAACACATTGCCTTTAAAAGAAGGCATTAATGGTACATTTTTTGGTGTTGCTATTGGTATATGGTCTTTCAGGATTGTCTTTCTCTTTGTTATTTTTGCGGTTCTTCAACACTTGCATTAAAAGGCAGCCAGATGTTTTTGCAGTCTTGCCTCCAAATGAGTGAGGGATCATTGTTCACAAAGCTGTCCTTCTCACAGATGCATCTTCCACTTTAGTAACATCAAAATATGAAGAATTTGTGACATCCTAATCTGCAAGAACCCTGTTTTTTTCATGTCAAACGGCCATGACCACACCACAGCTTTGCTGGTCAATGTTAGGACTATTTCATAGCTTTGATCTTCAATGAAGAAAACTATGTCAATAAATCTCCAGTCTGCCACAGGGAATGTTTTCTCACAATAGCTATAATTATAGAGAATCCTGATCTGAAATGCTCTACAAATTAGATTTTTAATGGAGGATGAACCCTACCAACCATCCGACCTCTGGAAAATCATTTCCTTTCTACCAGGCATCCTAAAGTATTGAGATCTATGGTAGAAGAGAGTGTTTAGTTACTGCTTATATTAAGCAGTATTTTATGCAGATGTTTTAATGCAGCTGCCTTTCAATTAAGTGGGGAGTTCCATTGAAAAGGAAATGACTTAGTAAAATGCACAAAGACAGAATTATATCAGGCAGAACATTTCATCCTTTTCTTCCAATTTCCCAAACAATTCTGATTTATTTAGAAGAGTCACTAGATGCAAACCATGCTCACCCCTTATCAATCAACAACTGCGCTAACCAGGTTTTGAAAAACAAAATTCTCCCTTAATTTTTTTAGAAATTTCTGTTCTCAATTATTTTAATATTCATATGGAAATGAAAATTATGTGGTTTTCTATCAAAATGTGTCATTTTTTATTTGGTAGATTTTTTTTTTTACACCTGTGTTGCTAATGGAGTATGGAATCAAAATGAACACTCATGTTTTCTTTGGGACAGCAGAATTGCAGCTGGTGGAATAGAAATGCGATTGTGAACAGGACATTTTTGCTGATTGCCTTAGACATTAAGTAATAATTTATTGTGATTATTATTCTTAGGAATTTATTTAGGTGTGATACTGGCAGTAGATATTTCTAGCTTTTTGTTGCAAAATCAGATTTTGATGAGTAATTAAAAACTGTAGACTATTCTTCATCAGTATTGCCATATTATGACAAATCACATTTGGCCTTATGAGGCTGAAACATCCCTTTGAGTTTTCCATAGCATTGTTGAAAAGCAATGAATCTCAGAGGGATTTAAGGAAGAATCTTTGCTTAGGTACAGCTATGTGATGCACTTGTAGTAATGTCTGTCTAATGGATCCCATCAGTTCAGTTCAGCTCCTCAAGAGATTTACATACAAGTCTTGCTAAAGGAATGAGGATACACTTTTTAGTCCCCAGCATTTCTGATTTTGGCTGCAAACATTACAAAGGATAGCAGACTAAAATTTCCTTATCCCAGCCTCTTGCTTAATTTTCCTGTTTGTTTCCCATAGAAACAAGTGGAAGTGCAAGTTCTTATAAGGCTTTTCCTTGTCTTAGTGTGTGTGACCCTTGTTAATCAACATGCACATAGGGTGGCCCAAGTAATACAATTAAAGAAAGCATGACAAAATGTGCAGTAGCTCTTTTCCTACTCTACTTCTGGAAAAGGATGGCATGTAAGAATTCACGTTTTATTTGTTTGCAGTTTAAAAGGAAAGCATTGCAAGTCTTTTTTAGCATAATTTTTTGTTGGTTTGGTGTTTCCCCACTAATTACTGTAAGTTACAATGATACTGGAGATGGCAGGGTTTCTTGCTACTCAAACCAGCAGAGAAGCTCATTTCACTGAAGCCATTTGTTTTGTCTCTACTTTAAAGAGACTATCTATTAAAATATCAGTAGGTGTTTTAGAACGTAGCACCCTCCTGTCTCCTACCTTTCAGAACAGAGTTTCAATAATCCACTAGTGTTCTATGACTTAGGTGTCAACTCTAATTAGTGGAAAGCCCAGACATTTTAAAGAAGATTCAGTCTGCTTATTCTCTGCCCAGGAATGTGCAGATTTATCAACTGGCTGTAAAGTCTGGAGAGATTTAGTTTCCAGTTATGTTAGAAAGAATAAGTCAAATAAAAGGAAGACCAGTAGGAATTTCAAAGGTGGTTTAAGGACAATGAGACTTGTTTCTTAGGATATCACAGCATTTTAAAGATCCAGATGTAAAGGAAAGAAGAGGTGTAGATTATTCTGTTGTGTGGTTGCATTTTTATCAGATGTCCACTGTGCTTGCTTAGTATTAGATGTTGTGACTTATGACAATCTCCCCATGACCGAGCACAACAGCTTTCCTTTCACTGGAGTGACTCATCCTTTCAAGTATAATCCTTCAGGCCCTTCCTGAGACAGTAATACGCTTGGAGTATTTTCTCACAGTATCTCCTTAGACAAATGGGAACTGTTGGAAATGATGGTCCATTCTTTAGCACTATCTTTTATAAAGCCTTAGAAGCCTTCAAGCACAGATCAGAATCATCGAGGCATCTTTCATGGACCATGTTTTACATTCTCCTCTGCAAGGGAATGAGCTCTAAGCTCATCATTGTGTGCTTGGTAAGCTCAAAACTAGGTTAAGGAAGAGTGGTGATGTCCTTTGGCTCAGATGCTGAAAAAGATATTGTTTTAAGAAAGTGCTTTCCTACTACATCCTGGGAACAGCCTTAAAAGTCTTTGTACATTAACAAGAAAATCTGACATTTGGTTTTTCCCAAGGCAGGACTGAATTTGATGAAGTAGTGATTAATTTTGTTTTTAGCTATTTTCTATCCTTTTTTCTTCCCCTCATTTCCATTTCATCAGTTTTTATCTACCCAAGAGAGAAACTTCTGGACCATCAATCTCAGTTACACTCACACACACTTCTACTTTCTAACTGTTTCTTGTGTTATCTTTATCTTTTGTCATGGAAACACATGGAAAATATTTATGCCATCTGGACACACTGAGTATATGCTTTTCTATTTCCACGCAGTACTGAAATGAACGGGTTATGATATCCAGGGTCAAAGCTATACTTCTGTCTTTGCCTAAACAGCGTATTTAGGGAGATCAGCTAGTATTACCTTGAAGACAAGCACAGGAGGGAGGGAGGGAGGGTGAGAGAAGGAAAGAACCTGCTTATACCTAAATGGCTATTCAGTGCCCTGTAGTTGTTTTCTCCTTGTTTTCAAACTGTGAGGAAGGAGTTCTTTTCTTTAGGGTGCCTGTGGAAAACCCAAACTTCTCCACTCTGACAGAATACCTGTGTCTTGGAACCATGGATGCTGTGCTCAGATTTTGCTTTCAACCTATCTAGACCTGAAGAGAGACCCGGTAGCAGTCAATTCTGAGAGTTGCTTTTATTATTAGAATTTGCACTGCCTTCCCCTTAGGACCCACTCTATGTGTAATGCAGAAATTTAGTAGAGGGTGGACCCTGGCCCAAAGATACTGTGAAGGCAAGGTATTACAAGTCTAGAGTAGGGGGGCTGGATTTTGAAAAGTGGACTCTGTTTTTTGGTGGAACTACACCAGTGGAAATGTATAAAAAGTCCTCTCAGATTCTGTGCTTTCAAGCTTTAAAGTCTTCCACCCTGAAACCCTAGCTTGACTGGTGTTCTGGTGAGCACTGTCCAAGCATGAGTGTGGGTGGATCCCAATGTTATGAGTTTCTTCCCGTATATTAAGAAGTTGTTTAGATGCAGCTCAGTCCGTTCAAAGCTGTAGTAAGTAAACCAAGTTTTGTGGAGATCCTGTTGAAAAATGCCTTCAGGTAATTTTTTTTCTTCAATCAGGGGACCTTCTTCTGAAGTTCTTACCAACTTCTGCCAGGAAAAATATTAAATACAAAGTTCTTAAGCAATTTGCTTTAGCCTCTAGGCACAACTGAGTCCCTTGGGGAAAGGGTGGGTAGGCAAGTGAATGCTGTATCACCTGTAACTCTCCTCACATCTCTATGTGTTAGAGCAGGCAGATGGAAACTAATTTCAGCTATCTGTGAGTATCATAACATTTCCCAAAATGTGTGTATTTAATTGAATGATTTTTTCTTAAGAAAACACTGATGTAAGAAATTAAATCCATGTAGCTAGTGCATAAAGCCAGCCTGTCTAGCAGACTGGATTTCAAACAGTCTAAGGGTATTTTGATACAGAGTTTATATTCCAAACTACTGTGACAAGCAATTGCTAATTCTAAAAAATATTCACTAAGAGTGGCTAATTTATGTATCACTGAAGCACTGGTCCTTTTTGCTGTCAATGCATATTTTACATTTGCAAGTAAAGAGGATATTCAGTCTTTTATTATTTGTTAAAAAGCAACTGACAGCTACACTTCTTAACTGAGAGTGATATTGTTCATATCTACCAGTGTCCTTGGGAGTGCTGAAGGCATTTAAAAAGGTGCTACTGCTCTGTCGTTATGTTTTATCTGCCTTTACTACCTCTCTAGGATTTTTTTTCCCAGTTTTAGGTGTGGGGTTTTTGTTTGGTTTTTTTTTTAATGAGCTCCACTAGAGAGGTTTAATGCTTCCTTCATTTTCAGTCTTTTAGGTGATTATGCAGAATTCATGATATCACATCAGCAGAAGCTGCTGTAGATTGATGGGACCCCATCAACCACCCTGCCCACTCAATATTATAAAAATTTGTGTCGTCAGTAGTCATGACGTTTTGTAGGAAGTTGCCCATTTATGGATACTAGAGCAAATGATATCATCACAATAGGTGGCTCCTGTCTAAATAGGATCATTTGTGAAATGAGATTACAGGCATTTATCTGGGAAACAGGAGACAGAAGCACCTGCTTTATGTAATTGATATCCTGGGGAATTATTGTGTACAATAATCAAGAAAAATCTTCATTTCTAATTCTATTATGTGGGAAAAGAACCTTTCTTTTTTCTGCCTGCATAAAACAAACCCCACTTCCACATGGAATAAGCTCCAGACCATGTTTTCTATTATGCTTGAATATATGGGACATGCATTGCAATCCTATGCTTGCCACACTGCTGCAGTATACTTGTTTTGCAGAGCTCTGTAGCAGGCTAGTCAAAGCTGTGACTAACCAGACCCTTGGATACATACTCTAATCTCTGGCCTTTATTTTAACAATGAATTTGATTTGTTCATTGATTGTGTATTTTTTCTGATTTGTGAGAAGCTTCATGCTCTGTGTTTGGATGCTGACTGCAATACAGCAATAGTCTTTGATACGGTAAGTCAAAGATGACTCATTTCTTACTCTGTGCCTTCAATTTATACTTTTTACAACACCATCTCATCAGGTAGAAAATTATGTGTTAATTAATGTTGAAGTAGTTAATTTTCAACAGATGCTCTTCCCTTCCCTCTCCCCAGCACTTTGCACCATGTTTTTTTTCCTACTCATGAAAGCAATAGGTTTGAACTGTCTTTAAGTAAAATGCTTTTGCTGTGATATATTTAGTAATATTGACATAATTTTACCTATTCTCTAATTTCAACAATAAAAAAGAAAATAGATCACATGCAGAGATTTGAAACTTAACGTGTGATGCTAGCACACAGTAAGTTCAGTTCGATATTAACCTTTATTACAATGAACAAAATTAGAAAGGTAAGAATCTTTTTGGGGATATATACTTCAGATAAAGTAGAAGGGTTTCAGCTTTTATTTGAGTATTAATACAGTCAGATACATCCAGCTACAAGAGCCTTTATTTCATGTGAAAGCAGTAGAGAGAAAATGCCTTACAGAAGGACAGTTTTCTTTGTAATGCAGCGTGCAGAAGATTCAGTAGTACTCCTTATCAAGTGCACTACATGAGATAAGAGCAAAAAACCCCACATATTTGCTGCACAGTGATAGGAGCCTTTACATTATAGAAATGTTGCTAACAAAAAATGCTATCGAACAGAAATATTCTTTAAAGAGCTTTAAAAAAGTGCTGTGATCACACACATAGTATGCACTATTTTGCATACCTAACATTAATTGTACAGTAAGGGTTAAGATTTGATATAAGAATTTTTTTGATAAACCAACCTTTAAGCAGAGGTCTGGAGGATTACTGGGTTATTGGGTCTTCTTCAGTAACATTCATTCAATTCTGCTTTTAGAACTGGCAACTTTGCAGCAAGTGATCATTGTTCAAATGCCTTGAAATGTTTCAATATGGGAAGTATTCTCTGTATATAATTTTTCCCTCTCATGTCCTAAACTTTTCAACAGTAGAGGTTTGGGGTGTTCTTTTTTTCTATGAATATTAGCCCTTCTAGTTTTGGATATGCCTATCCAAAAAACCAATAAATTTCTATTTGCCAGTATAGATTCTGAAGTGCAGGTAAAATAGCTTGCTCTTTAAAAGTTTATGCAGGAACAAAGCCACAAAGGAAAAAAAAAGTGAGGTCTGTATAAAATAAGAACAAAAGTTAAGGCTGGGTGTCATCAATTCACAAGTTGCAATTTCTGTTGCTTTTTTACTGCTGTGGAGAAGTTTGAAGGTTTGACTTCTGTAGTATCAACGTGATTATTTTACAGGCATGCATTAGTATCAGTTCTTGCATTTGCTCATAATTAGTTCATGGATCCATATCTGTCATGTTTCCCTGTCATTTGAGACAGACTACATCCTTTTTATTTAGCAACAAGTGACCAACATGATCATGTAGTGCCCAGATTTTAAAAGGTATCTTTTAAACAGTCAAACAATATTTTTGCTAGGTATTTAAAATCTGTGTGTTTAGCGAAGTTGGTGACTACTGGCATCGTTTTTTGAACAAAACATGCTATTTTAATATGCTAGTGGGCAGGTGAAGGTACTTCAACACATGAGCATATTAAACAGCAGCACTGTGCCTGGTGTTATTGTTTGCTTTTATAAGAAAAAAACTCAGAAAAAAGGCTATTTTGTTCAAATAGTTATATAATGAGATTTACGTAGTATGTTTCATGGAACTTTTTCACTGTAAAGGCTTCTTAAAGTGATCTAGAGAAATGAAAACATTTTCACAGATTTCCTTTATGCATATTAAGCGAATGCTAAAGGAAAGTGGCAGATACTGAGCACAGAGGCCAACTCCATGCCCTATATTTCAGACACACAACTGTTAAATAGCTTAACTGATCAAATTTCAAATATCAAGCAGTTTGCAGGATGCATCTTTTGGGGAACAAAAATAAAGAAATGATTGTGTAGTCAGTGCTTTCAGTAGCCTACCTACTATTTTAAAATTTTACTTTAAAAAAAAATTGCATTAATAATTTTCTACCAGTTTTGCATCTCTTATAATTTCCCATAAAGGAAAGCAGATTTGGCAGCTGCTTGTCATAAATAATAAAATAATTAAAAAATAGCAGAAAATATAATCAACATAGTTAGAGCAATAAGCACACAGAAGGGCATTAAAAGAAAAGCAACCCATCTATTACGTTTAAAACAATATATACAGTTCTTAAATTAAAAAAATATACAGAAGGAGAAATGACCATAGCACAGAGCATACAATGTATCACTTGTGCTTTATCTAATACGTTCTTAAAATTATATCTCCAGGAGTCATAGAACTCTGTAGCATAGATTACGTCATATTAGTTATGCTCCATAAATTTTGCTTATTATTTCTGGCATTCTATTATTGCCAAAGTGTTAGAAATCTCAGCCATATTTTTCTGAAAACTTTTAGGTCTATATACTTAGTTTTCTTCTTAGATATTTAATTTTGTGCTCTTAGCTTTATTGTCATAGTAAGTTTATGTAGTTAAGAATGTGGTTCTGGTTTTGAGGAGTAAAGCTTGAATTTCTGCTGGAGTACATTAGGGAAAATCACAAATAACTGGACTTCTGTACATTCAAGTTTCATGAGTGTAGTACAAATGAGACCAGATAGATGTCTCTGATGTGAATATAAAGGGAGTGAAGTGTGCACACAAAGGAAAGAATATGGGATCCACATTGCTATCAAATATAAAATCCTAATGAATTATTCTACAGTAGTAAGGGAAATTAGATGGCTTTTTGCACTCATTTTAAAAAGGAAGTTCTGTTCACTGATAAGAGTTTACTATAGCACAGGGTCGATAACTGCCAGCTTCATTTTCTTTGAATATCACAGGCATTACATTTTTTTTCTTTTTCTATATTCTTTAAAAATTTTGCCCAAGGATAGTGCAAAGGGCTGGAGTACATACAAAACCACATATCCTTGACTGGAGACCCCATGGCTAAATGAAACTGAATTGCTTTTAGTTTCTCATTGTGTAATATAAAATATTCATACCTGCAACAATGGAAGATTTGCATAGATTGGTCCAATACAAACTATATCTGCTGTAGAATTTAATTGTTTTTGACAGATACACTTGCAAAATTGATATTACAGCCTGAAAATTGTACAGGACAGTATGAATGCCAGCAAAGCATACAGAAAGCAGCAAAGTAGTTCTGCTTAGCAAGCTATTAATTCCTCTAAGCAGTACATTACCAAGGTACAAATAGGGTAACAAGTCTGTTACTGTCAGACACCCTGCAAAGTAAACCATTTAGCAATATACCGAGAAAACCACATAGCAATTCATAGCTTTCTTTTACTGAAGGAAAGTGAAACTGCATCGCAGTACCATTAACATCTTCAGAGAAATGGCAGGCAAATAATAAATGCTACTGCAGCAATAGTGGTAGCAATGATTACTTGCAGTATCAGAGATTTAAAGGTGACTATTGCCCATCAAACAAAAGATAGAAAGAGATCCAAAGCAGAAAAATCACTTAAGGATCACGTGTTTCCACGACCTCTGAGAAAAGGCATCCTTTGTCATTAGGTTCAAGTTTTACCTGATCTGTATAGTAATGTGTTGTCAGTCCTCCCAGTTCTAAGCACTCTATCTGACATTTGATACAAGAGCAACAACATCCTTTAAAAATTTCAGTTCATTTTCTAGGTGACCTACCATCATCAAATCCTTGGTATCTAGGGCTTGAACACGCTTCTGCTGAAGCTGATGGCAAAACACTTACTGGCTTAACTGGGATCATGATAAGGGCAACATTTAATAATCGACGCCAGAAACTATCAGGCTGCTTTTTGCTTGTCAGATCCAGATGCTATTCATGCGGGCAGAAATCTCACAGCTGTTCATGAAGAGGAAGAGTACTTCCAGACCTCGTGTACTTTATCCACAGAGGAAGGAAAGACAAGGGCAGGCCAGGCATGTCGAGATAGATACTCCTGTAGCACAGCACAGACATGGCATGGCCGGTGAGTGTGTGGCTTAGGGGAGCCAGGGGCCGTGCTCCCCACACTGTCCTGCTGGGTAGCAGCCTGCCTCTGTAGCACCACGTAGCACCTGCTGTCAGGACCTAGTTGGGGCCCTGCACTTCAGATGCCAGGATCTCAAAGGAAAACAGGTGTTGGCAATCATGTTACTTCAGAACACAGTCACTCCCGCACTGTGGCTGCTCCTCTATGTGATGACAAGGAAGCACAAACGGAGGTAGTTCATCTCCTACAGAAATTTTGCTGCGGGGTTGGAGGGGGAAGTGAGCTCAGCATTGCTTTGAGGAGTGGGCCCAGTTCAGACGTTCTTGTTTTTGAGGGAATCAGGCACCTCGGAGGTGCTTATTCTTAGAAAGCTCTTCTTTGTGCTGGCTCTTCTGGGTTAAACTCCCCCAAACCTCACATCCCCCACCATTCACATCATCTGCATGGCTAAGAGAGGGCACAGAACTCAGGAGCTATTCTATCCATTTCTGCAGAAATTATTTTTTAATCCCCTTTTTTTCATGCATTTTTAGTCTTGCAAGTTTTATCAATGGCTCTTTAAGTGCGATATTGTCATCTGGACACTATTCTTGCATCTGATTTACTTCCCTTCCCTCCATCCAACTGCTGATAGAAGTAACAGGCAAGAACTAAAAGAAATTAAAAACATATTTTTTCTGTTCACTCTGTGTGTCTGACAGCATTTTGTATCTATTTAGCCTCATTGTTTCCTCAGTGCAATCATTTGGCTTCTTCCCATTTGTGAAGGCATAATAGAAGCTGAAAGGAGAAAACATCTTAAACCAAGAGAAATAATACTGTAGTGTCATAAAGATTGGCAGGCTAAATAGCTGAATCTCATGAGGACTCTTGATTTCATTGATTATATGGAGTCAATGGTATCTTTCTCATAAATATGTAGTCTGCATTCATTTTCATAGATTTAGTTAAAGCTTAAATTATACCTTAAAATTAGACAATTAATTTGGGCTACTGCTCTGAACTGCCTAAGCATTTATCTCCCCCGTATTTTAACCATATTGCCACATATTGAAGTTGTGGCACCATTTCATGGCTTTAGGAGGTGCATCTGAAGAGGTTCACATCCTGCCCACAGACACCTGTTCCTTCCTGCTCTGTGACCGAAGTGTGCCCAGTTGTGCTGACTTGACTCTTCCTGTGGCCACACTCCAAACCATGGCTTTGACAACACGTTCTTTTTCAAAAACATGCAGAGACAAGATGAACAGGCCTTTTTATTTATTTTTTTTCCTGTGTGTGTGTAATTCCATTTTAAAGCACACCAGATGATAGCTACATTGATTTAGGAAAAGATCTGGGACTAGGAGTAAGACTAACTTCCAGTAAGAACCTCTTAAATCAGATCTACACCCAAAGAAATATTAACAAGCTTGGTAAGTTTATCTGATCTAAATGTTGGATTCCTAAAATGGATTTAATACATAACAAGTTAATAATTTACTCCTTGTGAGAAGTGTCTGCAAGATTTTTGCAACCAATTTTGATACAGTATTGCTCTTCAATATTACTGCAGGACAAGATGTCTTGGTCATCAGTGTAATTTCCATTTTAATAGCAACTAGAAAGCATATGAAGACCTTGTTTTTACGGCAGGAAACAAAGGTGAATCTGTGTCCTTTAGTCTACTTAGAAATTTTTTAGAACTACTTAGAAGTTGGATGGCATAGGACAGTTGTCAGCAATAGTACGTAGTAGCATTGTGCAGTCTTCTCGGTGTTCTTCAGGTTTTCTGCACGGCTCCAGGGAAAAGTAGTTCCATGGCTGTGCCCTAAAATCCTATTGATTTTGGTGAAGTTTAGACCTTCACGGAGCTTCATGGTTCTTACTATATTCATGTCAATGCTACCATTGTGTCTCATCATGAAACACTGCCTCATAAATGTGGTAGTAGTAACAGTTAGGTTCCTTTCTAGATGGAAACATGTATGAGCTTCCCATAGGTTTTAGTGTGCTCTGGATTAAGCCCTGTGGGAAAAGGGAAATGCTTTCTAACCTGGGCAACTCTCTCCTGGGACTGTGCATGTCAACACAGTCTTTGGTCTTTGGTGTCCCTTGAAGCTAGTTGTAGTACTATTTTGATGGATCCCTTATGTGCCAGTTGTGCAATGAGTGCCTGCTTCTTATCATTCTCATGCATCCCAGATAGAATTCACCAGACTTCCTATTTCGACACTTACTGCTTTGAATTAAATCCCTTGTGTCTGATCTGAGCATGGGGATTTGTGTATACATCTATGCTTCAGTAAGCAAGAACAGATATATAGTTATAATAATGTAATCTTGAGATTCAACTTCTCCTAGGATCTCATGTCTCGTGTACCTGTTCTCACCCAGGAATGCTGTAATGTGTGAGCAGAGGCACTCATTTGCTCGTATGCAGACACAGTCATACACACACATACACAGAGCCACACACACACGTTCAGTAACAGAGCCAGAACGAGCAGTGTGTGCCCCTCTGAAACACTGCTGGATAGAACGGGCCACAGAAGCCAAGGAGGACCCTAAAGACCTCCTGGTGCCTTTCCTTGTTCAGCTCATTGCCCTGCTCCAAGGCCACACATAGAGTAAAATCACTGCCTGGGCCTGGAGCTCTAGTGACAGACCTATTCCGGTCCACATTCTGGTCCTAGCACTTTTAAATGTGGGTACACAATTCTCAGTTAAGCCCTTTCAATGACTGATTACATTTTAAATAACAAGATCAGTAAAAGATGGATTTTGGACTAATAGTCTTTATATAGTGATGGGATTCTGAAGTGAGTAAAACAGTTGACTACTAAATCTAAAATTTCCACTCTTAATTTATACATGATTAATTAACAGCCTTCCCCAAACTCTCATGCAGGGCTGCAATTTAACTGGCTCATAAATACTTCAATCTTCATTGTTTCATGCAATGCTGCTGCTTTGCAAGCCAGGCCCCTGTGGGACCAATGTGCGATTTTTCAGGAAAGTAGTGAAGCAGTCATATTGGCTTTTTACCACATGAATCCCTTTGATTCAGGTATTTTTATTTCACTTATGTGATCATGCTATTAGCAGCAGATAATAGAATGATAAATTACTCAAGTATGTGGGGAAAAAAATCTGAGATATATGCATTATTCCTGAAAAAAAAAGAGCAGGTTATGTGTTTCAGACACCTCAGTGGAGGGTGAATATGCAACTATGCTGGAAACCTTTTTGGTTGTTAACAGTTTCCTTGTAAGTCATTCCCCTGTAAAGTATGGATGGCAATACTTTGCCAGGTAGCAGGAGGCTGTCTTCTTTGAGATAAAAGTGCTGGAGTACCCCCACTTTGGTATATTTGGGAAGCACTACTGATATAAATTTATAGAAATTACATCTAATAATGTTCATACATGTTTCTTTTTATGCTGAGGAAGGGGAAACCATCCTCACAGAAGGACAAACATTTCCATTGATTCTCTTCTGTCAATTTGCTGAGCTCTGAAGAAGTCCTGCATGCAGAAAGTGCATGCAGAAATCAGGGAAGGCAGTTAGGGGATCTGGCCACTAATGTGCTCATTTTCAAATCTCTTCTTCAACTGTGTCTTCCATTTTTTTAGATTTAAAACATAATTACAGCAGTAGTCAAGTGTGGGCGGACATAAAGACCTAATAAAGAATGCAGATTTGCATTAGCTTCCAAAAATTAAGGTCTTGAAATCGAAAATATATTGAAGATACTGGCACTGGTGGGACTTGGTTTAAGACTATTGTAAGAAACTTCTTAAAAGTGCAACTCTTTAACATATTCTATGCTTACTTTCATTTTAGTTTTGAAGCACTGGGAAAGCCAGGCAGCCTGAAAGGTGCTATGTGTGCCCTCCTGCATTTGCAGGAGAAGGAAAGAGGAGAAATCATATGCACAAGTAGAACAGAGACCTGGAAATTAACACAGATATTTAAAATTTGATTTCAAAAGACTATTGTTCTACAGCTAATTTAATGGCACAATTTCTGTTTTACTGATTTCAGTTTCAAATTCTAATAACAGTTATATATGAGAAGATCAACTGCTATGGTTTTTTTTTTTCCTTTAGCACTGCAAATTTTCTGAATATGAATATTTTTCTCCCTACCCCCTANTATATGAGAAGATCAACTGCTATGGTTTTTTTTTTCCTTTAGCACTGCAAATTTTCTGAATATGAATATTTTTCTCCCTACCCCCTAAAAGTGAAGCAATATATTTTTTTGCTTTCTGGAGTTTTCACTCATGTTAAATGGTTGCAACAAGTCAGTTTAACTACCTGTGTTCAAATGGGTTACTCTGAAAATAAAAGTTGCCACATTTGAATTTCCAGGTAGTGTGCCATTACGAATCCAGTTTGGGGTAGTCAGTTATGAAAAGATGACATTTTCAGGGAATTTCAGGCTGGAGGCCTGCATAGTTCCTTGTTGCATGTGTATGGCACCTGTGGCCCTGCTCCATGGGAATTCAGACAGAAGTTATGTAATTGAAATTTTTTCAGAGACATTGAAATCTGTGAAGAGATCAAGACAGTATTGGATATTGAATAATAGAGATTCCTCAAATAAAAGAAATTAAATTAATGTTTTTATGCTTAAATTTAAGTGGTCTTATTCACACAGCTATGATGTGTCATGAACAGAAAAATAACAATTGAGAACAGGATTCAGAGCTACTGTTTCCAACACAGAAGGGGACTCTGTGATTACTGTGCTAGCAGCTGTTCCCTTTAAACGAAGGACACTTTCACAGAGAAGTTGTATAGAATAAGAGATGAATAAAATTAAAAAGTGCCCAAGTAAAGGGAAGTAGGAATCTACCAAACCTTTTCTAAATTTGCAAAATCAATAGACTCAAGACATCCAACTGAGTATTGTACAGTTGGTTTTTAAATTAAGCTTGTGTGATTTTCATTTGCTTTTTAGCAAAAGGATATAGGTCCTCTTAGTCAAATCAATGGGATACTTACTAGGAGACAAAATTGGATGTAAAATTATCCCAATGTCCACCTAGAAGACATAAATGTGGTTCTTTCTGCTCAACACATTGCCAGCTAAAGCTAAAGCTTTGGCTTGTACTGATTTGTGAAAAGTATCTGTTAAAAATTATATTAATGAAGTTATGGGGTAAATCAAGAAGCCAGGAGAGTCTGTTAGCTTTTTTCCAAAAGCTATCAGGCTACACACAACATTAATGAGAATGCTCAATGAAAGTTTTAAAATACATGCTCTAAAATTGACTTGGTTTTCCTCACACATTTTATGCACTAAAAGGAACCTGGACAAATCAGAATTAGGGCAATCTTGGATCAACTGAAGATTTTTTCTGAAAACTTTTTTATATCTTTCTTTTCTCTCTGTTAAAACACGAATAAAACAAAAAGTGGTGTTTCACTGGTAATGGCAACATTACATGTAGAGAACAGCTTAGTATATTAAAATAAAATATATAAGACAGATCTATTGTGGTAATAAGATATGAGTAGCATATGCTGTTGAGGGAGGAATAAAAAGTACGCTCCTTGACCAAGAAGTAAGCATAAATCTGTAATGAGAACTGAAACATCCTTATTTTCAGTAAGATGATGTTGATTCATATAGATTAGTAAGAACATGTTTATGTACCATCTTCTTGTAAAACACAGGATCTCGTCTGGTGGAGGAGTTAGTGACTTAGCATTTATATGAAGTAGATTATCTTTTGAATCACCTAAGGTATTAGTTAAATTATTCCAAGTTTACATCTCTGTAACTAAACCTTAGTCTGGAGAGTTGATTTGATTTCCCTGAGTTAGCTTGGACTAGATTGCTTATTCACACAACACGGCCTTTTTGCCATATACTTATGGAGTTCCTCTTACACTTGCCACTGATGTACTACAGGGGTTGCACATCCCTCTTCCAATACCAAAATAAGTTGTCTAGGCAAAATTTTGGAATCCATTTCTCTATGTGATATCAAAATCTTGCTAGATAACCTCAAGCACATGAAGGCTTTCCCTGTTTTCAGCCTACAGAAATTACAAGGAGAAGTTTATTTTCCAGTGAGCTATTTAATAATTTTTTGAATACTGTTGTTATAAAAAACTAATAAACATTCATCTGTTAACCTCCAATGTTAACCATAAATACAAACCTCTACAACTGTGATTTATTTCTGTACTGATGGCTTAAGCAGTGCTCTTTATTTCATTAAAAAGTATCTGATGTGGTGTTAACCTCATTTCTGAAAGAACGTGTATTTCTGAATTCAGTCCTTATGGTGGGTTGACCTTGGTCAGCTGCCAGACTCCCACCCAGCCACTCTCTCACTCCCCCTTCTCAGCAGGATGAGGTAGGAAATAAGGTGAAACAATTTATGGAATGAGATAAGGATGGGAGGTCACCAATTGCCATCATGAGCAAAACAGACTCAGCCCGGGGAAATTAATTTATTGCCAATTAAAAATAGGTTTTAATAGTGAGAAACAAAGAAAAATCAAAACAACTCATTCCTCCTGGCCCTCCCTTCTTTCTGGATTCAACTTGACTCTTTTATACCCGAATCCTTAGACTCCACCACCCCAGGCAATAGGGAATAGGGGTTTGGGTCCGTTCTTAAAAGCTTCTCTCTCAGAGTCCTTCTTCTCACTTATATCTTCACCGATGCATATCCTTCCACGGGCTGCAGACCTTCATGATGAATTTGCTCATGTGTGGGGTCTTCACAGGCTGCAGTGTGGCTGCTCCACCAGGGAAGCTGCTCCACCACGGTCGTCTCCACTGGCTGCAGGGGAATCTCTGCTCTAGTGACTATAGAGAATCTCGTCCTCTCTCTCTTCTCGCCTTCGTGTGCACCGGGGTGGTTTTGGGGCTTTTTTTCAAGGTTTGTCTCACCTACTTTTTTTCCTCACCTTTCCTGCAAGGTTTTTGCCCCTCCTTACACGCGGTTTCCCCGAGCCACCCCCGCCCCGGCCGCGGGCTCAGCCGCGCCCTGCGCTGGGTGGGCTGGATCCGGCTGGAACCGGCTGTGTCCGGCTCGGGGCAGCCCCGGCCTCCCCTCACAGGGCGCCCGCAGCCCCCGCTGCTGCCGGAGCCTGGGGGCTTGCGCTCTGTACAGTACTTTTTTTTCTTTAAAAATGTTTAAACCAAGAGGTTATTAATATATCTGATTATCACAGTATGGAGCAGCAGTTTACAAAGGCCTGGGTCATACGGATGGGGTGTAGGTATGATGTGTAGGCGAACCACAGGAAAATTCAATAATCATGTAAGCTTTTGGACAGTGGTATCCTGCCTTTTCTCATGAGAAGGAAGAAGTGCAGGGCAGACCTGCCTGAAAAACAACACCTTGATCTGAAATTTCAAAGTTGTCCTGAATTTCTTCTGTTTAAAACTTAATCTATTTTATCCTGTCACCTTTGGAGATTTTATTGCATTTATTTTTTAAAATATCAATGAAAATTTCTACAGAAGGAAACTCAGTTTCTTGTGAAGTATTCCAAAATAACTTTATTTTGATAAATTTAATAGTGTTTCAGTTAATGGAAATGCTTTTTAAAGTATTACTTTAGAGAAAAGTTCTCAAGATTGATAGTGTGGACCAACTATTTCAAATACATTTAAATATGAGGAAAAATATGTTTTTAAAAGGAGTAAGATTCATGTCTTCTTTTTGTCCATCTTGGTTGTGGTGGAGCCCACGAGAGGCTGTATGGCATCCAGCACAGCAAAAATCAGAGCAGCCTATGTGCCTCTGTGCCCTCACCTCCCTCACCACCAAGAGGGGGTGAGACTCCTCCCTTAGCACCAAGAGAAGGGACCAGCCCCTGTTGCTCACGGGGAACACCTTTCAGGTTGAGGAGAAATGCCTCACTGGCACACAGCTGTCCCGACTGCTTTCACGGCACCGCGCTGGATTTTGTCCTCTAGGAGCTCCCCTTGGCAGGGAGCACCAAGCAGCACTTTGCAAGTGGAAGTTTGACATGTCCTTGGATGTGGGTTGCTCATCTACATATTGGTGTATCTTACGTTCCATATCACTTTGACTGCAGCTCGATAGCAGTGCTGAATTCCTTCCTGTTCAGTGCACATACAGCGAGCAAACAGGTTCACATCTTCAAAGAGGTCCCATGGCAATGGCAGAATTATGCGGTTGCATGTTTTTCAGATGTCTGCTGACAGTGACACCAGTGTAAGTCTACAAAAGCCTACCTGGAGCCTTGTGTAGCCTCATAGATACATGAGAATAAACCGTGAGCTTATTTAAACTATGATTTTTATGAAACCACGCCCAGAGTAAGCATCCAAGAAAATTGTATACTGACAAAAGAAAGACACCAGTAAAAAATGCAATTCTGTTATCTTGGGACTATTCTGATGACAATAATGTAGACAACACAATAAGTGCTATGTATAGTCTGTACAGTTTGTAATACAGTTAAATTATCTGAATAGGCTCACGCAGGACACAGTACAGGATGCTCATCCTTTTTAGCAGGCATACAGATACACCTTCTAAAGAAGCCATCAGCATGCTATTCACGGGGATTCATTATGCTGTGGCACTGAAATGCAAGGTGAAGATGAAAAATATGTTGTGTTTATTTTCAGTAAATGCCTTTTCTTTGTATTTATCTATATAACACTCTTGATTATTGCTACTAACTAGGTAATCAGCATTCAAATTCTTCTGAGAAATCTCTGATTTTGCTGCAGATCTGTCACATAGTTTCAGTGGGACTGACCACTGTTTCTTAGTGTGACTTTTATTAACTTTTTAAAAATAGCCCTTTTTCATCAAGCCTAGTTCCAATATTTACTAATGTGAAGAGATAACAATGAGGAATACAAGTGAAGGAGGTCTGCACTATGGTGCAGTGATGGCAGGAGATCAAGATGTTGGGGAGCTGTGGTCCATGCTAAAGGAACCTCTGCCTTAAGCAATTCTGCCTATGGAATACCAATACTGATTTAGAGCCAAACATTGATTGATTGTTTGATTGATCTTATTCATTAGCTCTGGTTTCAGGCTTGGTCGAAAGCCTCAAACTACCATGGATTGCCTCTCATTTTTTTTGACTTAATAATATTAATTTAGCCCCAATACTGCAAATGAAGGAGGAAGATGTTAAGAAAAGTACTCCTGAAGGTAGACTAATAGCTTGTATACAGACAATTAAACTTACAAGGAGATGCATATGGTGCAGACTTACTCTTGCCAAAGTTTCACAAGCAGGCATTTCAAGATTCTGGACAAAATTGTTGCACCACGCTGTGTCAATCTGTCTGCGCCTACGGCTGACTGTCTCTTGGATGCATGGTTATTCTTTAATATCAGGAGCTTTACTCAGGCAGAATTACTGTGCAACATATTGTGCATCACTGTGCCTTGCTCAAAGTGCTTAGGGATAAATGCAACTCTGGCAGGAAAATTAATGTGTTCCTTTTCTGCTTTATTTTATTTTAATTATGGAAAGTAGTAAAGTTGTTCAAAGCAACTTGCATTGCATACATATAATGTTCAAAACCCCAAAGAAACTCACTTAAATATGCTCACAATCGGCACTGTATATGCCAAAGTGGTAAAATAACTAAAGGAAGAATATTGCACCAGGTTCTCTTGGATGAATTTAAGAGATATATCATAAAAGTTTTATATTTACAAAATCATCTCTCCTTGTAAGAAAGATGTGTTGCCTGCAGATTTTAGGAAAGTGAGTGAACTTGCAATGTTTATCTAAATTCACTGTATCCTTGATGTTATCCATTGATGAAAATACATGCATATGTATGTGTGTATAGATATATGCATACATATATATAGAAACAAACTAATGTGAACCTGTTGCACACTACAGCAACCTGTCTCAGTCATCCAAGCACCATGAAGTGAGGAAAGATCATTATCCTTATTCTGACAATTCAGCAGAGGCTCTGTCAGTTCCTGCATGTCCCCTCAGAGGCCTTTGGCAAAGTATGAAATTAAACACATTACTCACCAGTCCTGCACTACAGCCATAACCACTGACCTGAATGACGGACACACTGCAGTAGTCTTCAGTCTTTCATAACAGTTATTCATGATTTTTTCCTCCACATCTGATAACTGTGTGTGACAAAATTCTATGACAGCCAGCATGGCCAATGTGTTTTCTCTAGTAATTGTCCTAAAGCTTCATATATCCTGTGCTGACTCAGACAGCCTTGGTGGCCCAGATAAATTGAATCCCTGGAAAATTTGGGTCTATGTGCATCCATGGGGACAGAAGATCTGGCAGAGGTCTTTCTTCTCACAGTTCCTAGAACTGTGATTTGGAAGATTCATCTGTGACCCCACTGCAATATGTCTAACACGGTCCTGGGACCAAACAACTTGTAAGAGTCATTACTGCAAACTCAGCATGTATTACTAACATCAAAATCATGCTGAAGTTCCATCACTGCACAATGCAGATATGTGCTTTAGATCTAATGTCAAAGAACACACCTATAAACAATGACTGAATCAAGCATTTAGTCAGTGTTTGCATAGCCTCCTATAAAGTATCATACTTTGTAAAAATAAGTGTCAAGTTTGCTTCACAGATAATAAAGACTTCATTGGGTAAGCTCTAGCTAATTTTCACCTGAGATATGTTGACACCATTCTATATAATTTAATCTGGAAATGCAGTAATACATGATCATGGTGTACGCACCAGCAACAGTGTATCAGGTGTTGAGATGCACTCTTCCATTCTGAGTGTTATTTCTCAATGTCCCTTCAGTCTGATTTTTATTAATAAGTAGCATAAATAGTGACAAATGTTAGTGATTTCTCTTTCTCATTGTCTTCTTTGGGAAATGCATCAGGGGTACAGGAAAGGGGAAAGAAACTTCAATCTATTGTATCCTTTCCTCATTTTAAATCAGTGTCTATAAGGAATCAGGAGGCACAGAATTACGATCACAGTGAAGGATGTGAAGCTAGGGTAGTTGAGATTACACAACTCTTTGGTCTTTTCCTTTAGATGCAACATAGAAGAGTTTAAGGGATTCCCTAAAGAAGCAGCCTAGCGTTACGTCCTTCAGAAAAACATGCTTTTTGTTGATATCTCTTATTCCTAGAGTAAATTTTACTTGTGTGAGAAATAGCCTTGACATCACTAAGACTGATGATATGGGCAAGAATGGCACATATAAGAAAAGGTATAGGATGATATTAGTGTTTATCCAAAGTCCAAAAGTCAATTACACGGCCATTTTATTAGTCCTCATAAGAGCAAAAATAATTCTATCTTTTTTAATTCTTATCCTCCTTAGAAAAACAATATCATTGTTAGCTATTTTTCATAATCTTGTGCATATCTTTTAAAGTAATTTCTTTTTCCATGTGTACCCATCAATTTTAACTTTTTCTGTGCATGCAGCCCTTTGCATTTGTGAAAGATAAGTGACTGAGTGCAAGTTCACTGCTTTCAGCTCTGGTGCTCAGATTGGAGAACCTGTAGTGTAAATGCATGCATATCAGTTCATACTTCTCTGAATTTCCATCTTTTCATATATGCTAAAAAGCACAGCTGGACATAAACATGTCATAATCAGTCTTAGTGCCATTCTTCTGTTTTGTATCAGTTTTGACAATTGACTGTAAGATGCCATTCTTTTTTAATTAAAGGATTGTCTCTGATTTTAGATGCATCTTGATGCAAGTCTGTACAGAGCTAGAAAATAAGTCTGCATCTTCTGGCAGAGCTCTAATGCTTAGATATTTATTATGAAGATCATACTTGATAAAAAATATGCATAATACTTAGTCTCCAGTGTGTCCTTTGAATATTTTTATGAACATGGGTGCTCTGTACAAAACTTGGTTATGTGTGGCAAGCACACTATAATGCCCCAAAAGAACTCTTTTCACTTTAACTTAAACCTTCTCTTTCCTTCCCACTCATTGATACATCTTTTTAGAACTCTTAAGCCTTGTTTGCAGCTGGGAAGTCTCATAGTTGTCATCCATTTCCTTAATCCTTGTCTTCCTTAAAGTGGCTAGTTGTTGTGGAAGGGTTTGACATCACCATGATGTTGTAGCACACAGTGTCACCAGGAAAAGGCCTGATTATTCTGAAGGACCTTTTTGCTTTTGGTGTCTGACATACAGTATCTTAATACAGCCTTCAGAGAGGCTCCTAAAACTGCAGGAACCTCCAGCCAAAGGTTACAGCAGTTCTCAACCTCAGTTCCCTTGTGTAGCACAAACAGGAATGTATATACCTCATCTGTACCCCAGGCCATGGAGACAGCATGACAGGTTTCTGCTCTTTTGTGGAAACAGAGCAGAAATTACTTGATGGGGAAACTGCAAAATGATGATTTCCACAGCATTTTTGTTTCAGTAGAAAAGGAGATAGAGTTATCTGCAGCACTGGGGATCTCCATGGATAAGGAATATCTATCTTTAAGAAAGTTACTGAGGGGGCTGGAATTAATTCTGAGGTGGGAAGTGTGTCCCTGAAGCTTCAGTAGCTGGTTCAGGGCATAAAATTGGGGAACAGCAGCCCAGCCTGTGAAGCTACCAGCTGGCACAGGTCTCTTGGTCACATATGAAAAAAATGCTCTCCCTATAGCTGTAGGTTTAGCATATGGAGATGAGCCTTTTTTAATCCATCCTGTGTGTGGGTTCAACTTCTTAAAAATAGTTGCTGCAGCTGCACACTGTGAGTCTCTGTTCATTTGAAGTAGGAGGGATGCTGAGCAGGTTTAGAGCATAGTGTCTTGTTGAAGGAGTGTCTCCCCACTGCCTTTAATTCTCCTGGGGACACCTTTTGCACAGGCCAAGAAGGGGTTCTGCATATGAGCCAATATTCATATGAATGCATAAGCACTGTCTAAAGCAAGTGTGAAAATGTTACCAAGAATTAACAGCACATTGAATAGAGCTTTCAATTATTCATTGAGAGCCTACTTATATTCCTCTTTAGCGGTATACTTAGAAGTGTAATGATGCATTTTCTACAGATTTTATGGATTAGAAAATCATAGGATTAGCCACTCCATAAATTAATCCTGATGTATGTTAAGTAACTCATCTAAAAATGGATGCTTCCTATATGGGAAATGAATAATTAATTTTGTTTTCCTGGTAAAAAAATCCCTCAGGTGCTTTTCTGTTTTCTGCTGAAGCTGAAATTTTTTAGTCCTCTGACAATGTCTTACACCCTCCAATATGTCTTGTTTCTATGGAGACACCAATGAACTGCAGCTTGCATTCTTCTGCATATCACAATACAAGGTTGCTTCAGAATTTTCCCAGTGTTTCACTCCCTTCTTTTTTAATTAGATATTAATCAATAGGTTCAGTACTCTTGTCTCATGCACTCACATACACATGCACAGGCCTATATGATCCCTGTGACTATGAGCCAGCCTATAAACAGCCTATATGCTTTCCAAGTTTTAATTTAGAGAACATCACATTTTATATTGAGGCTTATAAGACCAGAATTCTGAGCTGTTTTGAATGGCAGTGTAGGAAGGTAGATATATTGTATGCAGTAAATGAGATGGAAGGATTTTTTTATACCTCATGCTTTTTAAAAGTAGGAAGAATGTGTGGAGTTCTGGAATATACTTAAAATGTGTTGTTGGGTTCTTTGAATTCTGTTCTCTTAATATTATCTGAGTTACTGTTTGGCCCCATTGTCTAGCCTCCCTCATGCATTTTATGTGACATTTCATCCGTTATCCCTCCCATGCTGAATGATCAATTATTGCAGGATGGTTCTCTAGATCTGATTCTCTAAGCCTTATTGTTCTTCCCCTGTGAGCACAAGGATTCCTCTTCAGGACAGTGGGAAGTAAATGCTTGTGTGGCAGAACGTATCTTAGCAAACAGCATAAGAAAGAGGCTACGTAAATTATTTTATTTATTAATTAAAAATGTACTATAAAGTAAACAGTATTTTTAATTATCAAGAACCAGCGAGACTGAAGTTATGCCAGACTGTACGTTGTGTGCTACTCTTAATGAGCCCTTTGAAGCCAATAGTAAGACTTTTCTACCTGCAAGGTAGTCTGAATTATTTTCCCCAAGTTAAATTCAACAGGTAAAATAAAACCAGGCTGGTGCTGGTGCCCTTGAGGTTTTTTTTTTGTTATTAGCTCATATTATACTGAAATAAATTTCCAGTAGGAATTGAAAATAGCACTTGCAGAGGCTTCACAACAGATAAATGTTTATGTAAACCACCTGGTGATGGCAACAGATTACATCTGATGCTCAGTTTATGTGCTAAGATGTATCCTGACCAATTTTTTCCTCATTTTTTCTTTGTGCTACTCAGCAGACTGTATTCTCCTGCTGTCTCATATGTTCATTGTGCTCTCCTCTAGATAAATTGAATTTTTTTGTCTTTCATTTTCTGAACTGCTTATGGACTTCTGAAGTTAATAGTAGTTCTTAATGTTACTTAAGCAACTAGTAATCCAATGAAAAAGAAAGTGTTTTGATGATACACTGCTGATTAATATTTCTTGCAAATATGTTTGTTTTTATGCTAATACATGCATATATAGAGATATATATATGTTTGCCTTTCATCACCATTTTTGTTGTCAAACTGAAAAGGTAAAAATAAAATTAAGCCTTTTATATACAAGTTTTCAGAAAGAATGCTTTGTATGAAGTCTATGAGCATTTGTTGCAGTCTCAATTTATTTCAACTATTCAGTATTTTTGTTAACAGACAATAAGGTTTAACCTCTAAAAGGACCAAAGCATTACTGCTTTCTCAAGGATAGTAATTGTAGCTATGCAAACTAGCACATAACGGTTAAATATATCCTTGCTTTTGACAGAAGCTAGAAGAGTTGGAACAGGGATGAACATAGCTTATTAAATATAGCTCTTATGAAGACTGCTCTATAATTACTGTGACTTTTCTTTGTATCATTATGATCATAGGCTGATGAAAACAATGAATCGTGTGCTTTCAAGAGGCCAAGAACTATTCAACCATATAAAAAAGATTACACCTAGAGTAACAGTCCTGTTAGTTTTCTTTGAGTAGCCTATGTAAATAATACACTATAAAAGTTCAATAGCTTTCACCAAAGCTCCTTCTTCCGCTGATAAGAGTTAAAAAGTTAGAGGAGAATGCTCCAAGGAGGATCAAGAATGCTTCATTCCACGAAATCACATACTTTTCCATGAGCAAATCTTCTGATAGCCTTTTTAATTAGACTGGGGGTTTTTGCATAAAAAGAGATATACTGAAATTATTAAATGTCTGGAAGTGTTTTCTGAGATGAAAACCTCAAAATGAAATGACCTATATACCAAAAATGTTATGAGTGCAAAAATGCCTTATCGTCCTTTGCTATCGGCTCTGTCACTTCTCAGATCTAAAATAGTTCTGGGGACCTGAATTCAAATATTTTTTATCTTTTCTAAGCCATGAGAGATTTCTATGCTTTTTGGCCCCAAAAGGAGAACAAATAGCAAGGGTATGTTCTTTTGGTCTAGATTATATCCATTCTCCCCAGGTCTGTGTTGATACAACTGGGGAGGCAGCAGACCTCAATGTAGTTGCTGTATGTCAGGAGCAGTGAACGTGAGCTTTTCAGCAAAGACCTTGGTCAGTGCCAAAGTCTACTGTCTTCAGAAGTGCCCTTGCTTGTGAAGCTTTCCCCCATGTGTATTTAGTGATAATTAATTTTTAGAGGGCAGAACTTTGGAACTTAAAAATTTGGCTGCTAGTGTCTTCTTAGTAATGAAGAATAATAATTGCATTTTCTTATTTTTAGATTGCATGAGGCAATTGAGGTTCATCCAAACCGAGTAGTATTTATTCCAGATTTTCAGTATGAAGAAAATGTGAAGCAGTGATTTTAAAGACAGAGTTAGGGGTTAAGAATCGTTGGTATTGCCTGTTGTGCTTGCAGAGCTGGAAGGGAGATAGGGCTAGACATGTCTGAGATCAGGGATGGGTACGCTGCCTTTTCAAGCAACCACTTGACAACTCCTTCTGTGCACCAAGCCAGCTTTGTATTAAAGGCATAAGGTTCGTTGCCTTGGCTACATGCACTGGAAGACTTACCTGAAGGCTCACATTCCTGATGGTTGTTATATACCTTCTCATTTCTAGCTTAATTTATTCTCAGTTAGTGTGTTTGCAGGTCACCAGTAACTATATAGGTAAATTAGGTCTTTTCCTTCTCTGTTTATGTTTCTTAAATGTTTAACAGACACCTCTCATGCTTCCCTTAGTTATTCTGAAAATGTATTTGCAATTGTTTGTGTCTGTGCTACATTCATATATATTCACACTATGTGTGTCTACTTAAGTAGCTAATATTATCTTCTATTTAATAGTGTTTGTTTGTTATCATGTACCCTTCTGCACAGCCTTAAAGCAACTTAATTGTTTTATAAATTGCATGGAGTTAATTCAAGTATCTCAAATATGGAAGAGTAAACTATGGTATGAAATAGTGAGCATGAAGAGGTAAATAGAAAAGAGAACTGTAGTAAATAGTTTGAAACCCATTCTGAAGCAAATCCAAACTTTCCAGTAGGTTTGGTTTAAACAAGAGCAAATACATAAGAAGTCAGATTTTCTACGCCAGGGTTTCCCAAGTGGCCTTCTGGTATTGCCACAATTAAACATCAGTCAATTGAACAAATAATAACTTAGCGAAACCAATTAAAAGGAATGATTTTGATGAATGGGCTTCTGGATCTTGCTGCAGAAACCTTGGCTGATGACACATTCCAGTTGTCCGATGTGCTGCTATAATGATTGGCCTCTGTTTCAGCCTTATTTAACAGTTTCATTAATAGTATTAAAGAAAGCAAGTGAACAGCATGTTAATGAAGTCAGCAGATGATGTAAACAGCAGGAAACAGAAAATAAAAGATACTTAGAGATTAGAAACATGAGCAAGAGGAGTTATCAATGATATTCAATCATATTCTGATTGAGAAAAATGAGAAGCTAATGCATCTGAGATAAATTAGTTCACAACTGATTTCATATGGCTAATACATATTAATTAAATACACAGAAATATACACATTGAATTACACTAAACCATTTTATTTTTTGGTTGAGAAACGTCCAGTTTGTAGTCAGTATAACACCTAAAAGGGCAATACTGTCTTTGGAAGAATGGGTAGATAGATTGTGTGAAAGACTAGACATGTAATTGCTGAGTTTTACACAAATTAGTGAATTGCAGGAGCAATTTGCTGTTGTTCAAGCAGGGGAAGCTTAAGAGAAAAGACTGAAATGTAATGACTGTACACACAAGGAATGCAGAAGAAGACTAATCCACATACCTGGAATATTGTGTAAGCATTTAGAGAAAATACGACTTAGCATTACCACAGATTTGATATCATATCGGAAAATGTTCTTTATTAGATGAAAGTGACCTCTAAAAATACTAAATCAAGAGTAAAAAGATATACATACAGGCTGTAAAGCACAAACGAGTGCCAATTAATGGAAACCTAAAATAGGCTGTAGGCTTCCACTCACTTTCATATAGAAATGCCAAATCTCTTCAATACCCTCAGTGTGAATGCATGTTCCAGAGTTCCTAAATTGTTAGATCTAACCTATACTTTTTTTTCCCCTTCCCCAACAATATCCAAATTATAGGAGAGGAGACTTCCCAAGTGCTCCATTCAGCAAGCCCAATCCCACACAAGCTCTAAAATATTTCCCCTTCCCCGGTGTGGTGACATGCACGCTGCGGGCAGACTGACAACTACCTCCTCCAGTTGGAACATGTAATCATCAATACCCTTCTAAGCTCATTTAAAATGTGACTAACTTAAGCCTCAGCTGATACATTGTCAAATCCCACTTGGTGAGTCTTGTTCCTGTTCCAGCTGGAGATGGGCCCACGCTGGAATTTGGGAATCTAGTTTTCACATTCCAAAATTGAACAAAGAGACTTGGACTCATTTCTAGTTTCCTAAACTGCAGTAATGTCTGTAAGTAAAATGCTGAAACATTAGTTGTCTGGGAAAAATAAATGAGTGATGATTTTAAGAGAGATGCTGTGGCTACTCTGTGCAGTAGCTTCCAGCTTTTTGGTGCTGTTCCCAGAAATGCTTCAACCATGGTGAGGAGCTCAATTCTCTAATTAAAAAAAAAAATTGTATCAAATATTTTTCAGCTTTACACTCTCAAATTAAAGCTTAAAAACCTCCAAGGAAGGAAAGGAGGCCAGATTGGAGGGGGAGGAGGTGAGAGGAAGGAAACGGGTGGAGAAAACCACTATATTCCCAAGATGCAAGGAAAGTTGAAAAGTAGAAGAAAAAATATATTAAATCAGTGTAAACTAAGAGGTAAGTTTAAGGCATTTTTTTACATTGAATGTATGTTTTGTTGGGCTATTTTTAGCAGTAAAATTCTGTATACTTTAAAAACATTTGAAATACATTAAAGTGAGGTAATTGCTTTTTTTTCAATTTCTTCTGCTATAAACTTGATCTATATTTTTATTAAACCTATCAAAGGGTATGTTGTGCTGGGATTTTGCTACGTTTCTGCTGTTGCTGGTTAAAACTGTCTATTACCTCACCAATGACCTACATCAAGTGAAGCAACATCCCATGGCAGCAGGCAGGTTGTTTTGTTGTAGAGCTCAGCTGCAAAAGTTAATTGTTTATGGAGATTTAATGGGCATTGTGCTCCTACTTACCTACCTCACTGCAATTCAGCAGTGTGTTAGTGTAGCTTAGGAAAAGATCCCCTGAAGTAATAGATTTTGTTATAGTTAGGAAGATAGTTGACCTGTGTTCTTAACTTGAGGTCAGAGCAGTGTCTTACATTGTTTATTAGTGTTGTTGCTGTTATTGCCATTTGGTGTGCTGCCTGTACAGGGGTTGTGTAAGTTAAGTTTTGATCAGAGACGACCTGCCAGCTGCTGAAGCGTAAAGCCTGGTGCACTTAAAAGCTCATTTATTACTGGGATGTTAGTTGCTATGCTGCAAAGAGCCTGCCAGAGATGCAACAGAATAAAAATATTGGTGATTAACATGACCGAGCTTGTTACTGTAACACCAAAAGCTTTGCACTGATAAGTTTAGAAAGGAAAGAAGCAGAAATCTGGAAAAAGTAGTGGCAGGTGTAAGGAGGTTCTGCATAGCTATTTCAGCTGGGCAGAACGGGGAGGCAGAGGTGTTCCTGTAGCCCTTGGTACTTACTGCATATATAAACCAGGTTACTTGCAGCATTTTTATATTTGAAAGTTGTGAACAGTGTAGGGCAAGTGTGTGACAGCTGCCAAAATGGGAGAGACCAAAGCTCTCAGTAGCTGATGGTGAAGAACAGTACAGGATGGGGTTTGCAGGGAATGCTGTTACCTTCCTGTCTGATCCATATCTAGCTTTTGTTGTGTCTGGTCCTCTCAGGATAGAGGTCATACTGTGTTTAAAAGCTTCTGATGTCTCAATTGTTCATGATTTTATCCAGTCTTGGTTTTTAACATGTTTACATTATAGATTTTAAATACGTTATGGAAATAGATTCTGTAAATTAATCCCATTGTCTTTAGGCCTCCTGTTTGAGGATTTTACGGACTGCTTCAAGTGTTTCTACTGCGAAAAGTTGATGCTTATCATTACCACCTTAAGCTGTCTACTTACTGACTGAAAAGTTGTGGTCTGCTTAGATTCCTCGCTTCTCCATATGTCTGGTCATCCTTGTTCCTCTCTGTAAATTTTCTAGCTTTGCTATACATCTTCAGTGATTCAGATGAAAATGTGAGCGGTTTGCTGCCTTCTGAATGTATGTCTAATGAATGTCTCCCTTGCTTGTGCTCACCATTTAGCCTTCCTTAACTTTTCTAAATATGTTTTTGAGAGTTGAACTGAATGCTTAAATATTTCTGCAGATAGCAGTTACATAAATATATGCGTGGCAGCTGTGCACTTCAAGATGAATATATTATGGATGAAGAGCTTGAATGCCACAGTATTTGTACTATTTTTATTCAGACACATCCTGAGAATTTAGCATCAAATGGCCTAATTCTGCTAAAGCCAGTGAATTAAACCGGAAGCTGCTACCAGACTCCATAGAATCAGACTCCACTCTGTCTATTAGAGAACAGAGCTTGACACCACCTTGAGAAATGTTCTGAATGGTGCATATTAAGAAGTATAGTCTTTTGTAGGAAAGGAAACTTGAGAGAGAAGAAACCCCAATTGTTTAGCAGATGCAGTGGTGGGATTGAGACAAGCTAGAAGATGGCGATGACTGAGCAACAGGAGCTGTGAAGAGAAGGTGGGGAGAGCTGGGTGGCAGCTGAAGAATGAAGGGAGTGAGAACACAGTCCAGCCGGCAGGTAGCAGATGCAGTTGCAGACCCCCAAAGGTGGCAGTGGTGCCACTACATTAGTCAGATGCTCTGATGTCAGAATTTCTTTGAACAACCAAAAGGCCTTGGACATCTATGAAGGTGAATGGGAACTTGGCATCCCATGGCACTTGTGAAATTTTCAGCCTTGAGGTGACTCAACAGAAATAAAAGGTGGGATAGAAATTATGCTTAAGAACAGGCTGGACAGCTGATTACTCTAGCAGTCTTAATTTTGTTCTGTACAGATTAATGGAAAGCATTTTCCTCAGACATTTGGAAACCATGACCTATATTTTAAACAGTCTTAAATAAATAATTAATATGGCTATTTAATCATAACTCCATCACCAGACAAAATTATCCAACCAAGGAATTAATCATGATTTTATTCTTCCCAGTACCTGGCATGTGTTCTTGTTCATTCCCTTCTGTGGATGCTTTGAATAGTAAGGGAACCCTTTTAAGCTGATGCAGTTTAGCATGAGACTAGAAGGAAAAGAAACGTTTAAAAGATATTCTATGTTCTATATAGAAATAGAGAAAAGAGTTTGGGCATTTTCCTAAAGTCAGGTGCCTTTGCTCATTGCTAATGCAACAGAACAGAAGTAGGGGAACAATCCAGATTGCTGAAAATGCCATATAGATTAGCCATTTACTTAGAAACTAGCAGCAATCCATAGGTGTTGTTGATGTGTTGGCACTAGTACATCATTCACCAGGTGTGTTCCATCAGCTTTGCTTCACAACAGATGTAAGACGTACAGTGCCACAATGAAATTCAGTTTGGCATTATTAAACCTATGCATGGCAGCTCTTCAGGAAGAAAAGCTGCTTTTGATGCTGCTTATTTGAGGATTTATTCAAATGTGCAAACAGATTGAACCTACCCAACTAATGGCAAGCTGGGGTAATAAACAACAAAGGCGGTTTTCTGTCAAGTTGCTGCCATGAGTCTTGCTATATTCTCTGACTGACCTCTCTAGACAGGCAATACCTCCCTGACTTAAATGGAGCAAGTCTTGGTAATGCTTCAGCAATTTGTTCACTGTGGTATTTACCCAGCTGCAGCTGTTTCCATTCAATCTGCATCCCAGATTGAATGGTAACAAAATGTTGTCAGCAATTTAAGGACTCTTTAACTTGAGTTTTGCCAACAGTTCTGCTGGTAACTGGGAATAGTAAAGGCTTTATCACTGCGTGATACCATTCTTTCCCTTTTCTCAGGTTGTGCCAGCAGTGTGTGATCTGTCCCTTGCATTAAGCATTCCTAGAAGCGTAATTTTTGGTCTCTCTGCACAGTGTATATTCGTCCATTGTCACTAGGTTTATATAGAAAATCGATGAATATTCATGAGAGTGGAGAAAAGAACTGAAAGCAAACCCTTTTTCTCTTAGAAAGTGATCTAAACTGGCAGAGGATGGCCCCAGTATTTGCTCCCTGAGTCTGCCGTACAGAAGGCGCAGTAGGCACCCAAAGTAGAAATGTTTAAATGCTGAGTAGATTGAAGAAAAAAAGGCATAATTTCTTACTATATTCTTACATCTAAGATGCTCCAAGCAAACAAAAAAAAACCAACCCAAAAGATCTCTGTCTTTCACAATCATTTATATCCCTCTAGGGAATGCCTCCTTCTCCTGAGGTGGCCCTTCCTCTTTCCCCAGTAGTGCCTTTCTTGTTACGGACACTGCATAGTCACAGCAGCTGTTAGAAATGCACAAAGTTCCAGTGTGAACTTCATTCTCTTCCTTTTCATCACTGACAGAACACAGAACACAGACAGAAAGAGAATCAGAATCATTTAGGTTGGGAAAGACCTTTAAGGTCATCGAGGCCAACTGTTAACCTAACAGAGCCAAGCCTACTTCTAAACCATGTCCCTATGTGCCACATCTACATGTAAATAAAATGTGGCCCCTTTAATACATTCATTTTCATTTCCAAGTATATTATTTAAATATTACTGTATAACTAAGTATATTGGAAGTGTCCAATCTTCACTAGATTTTTCTGCTCGTTCTTACACATTCAGATGCAGTCTTGTGCATTGTTCAAAGTGAATCTCACATGTGGTTTCCTGACAGTTTTTGGGCCTGTTGTGTTCCATGGTTGGGTCTACTTTGCTTCCTGGTTATAGGATTTTTTCCTTGAAATAATTTTAAGTTAGATTAGAATGAGAAGCAAGAAATACTGAAAACTGTTTATTACCTCTTAAAAGTTTATTAATAATTTTTATTTTTACAGCCTAATTGTTTCTAAAGTCAAGGAAGAAGCTGTTTTAACACAAGATTTGAGACAAGTTTTGCCAAATTTCTCAGCAAATGAAATGTTAAGTGTTTTAAATAAGAACTTCCATGTATCCAAGAGGGCTTAAGCATTTAGATAGACACTGACTTCCAGATTTGGGGAGAAGTACTAGTGTTTTATGTGTTTTAGACAGTCTAACTTACCTATCAGTATTAAATGACTAATGACAAACATCTATCCTGACTTTTATGGCAATTCAAGATTTAAGGAAAGGGAATCTTCTTCACATATGATGCTTTCATGAGCTCTTGTGAGCTCTTCCTGCCCATCTCATACATGGGCAGGAAAGTGATTTGTAAACTGAACTAATGGACAAGGGAGGGATAGCTCTGAAAGAAGCTCTGCTTCTTACTTCTCTTACAATACAGGTGATCAAATATGGTGAAGGAATCTGCTCTTGATTTGAATCAGTGAAGCAGTATTGGTTGCCTGGAATTAGGAAGGAGTTGACTTTGGGGATAGTTTCCTTCCCCTTTACTGTGGCTAGTTGTGCTCATGTAGGCTCAGGTAGACGAAACCACAAACTTCATCTGCACAGGTAAACTGTGTAGTCCAGCATCAGAAAAATATTCTGATGGAAAACACCATATTCACTATTATTTTAGGATTCTATAAATGGAATAATAAATCAGTACTAAAATACCTTTCTGACTATGCACTGGCCTCTGAACTCTATGTACCTAACTGGGCTGTTTGAAACACCGGCCATTTACCTCACTTCAGAGTGACATTCAATAAGTGAAGGATTAGCCAAGAAAAGAAGCATCTTCATTTAATAACCATCTTTAAAAGAAAATGGGCACTGGATATCAGATTGCTGTATTATTGCTATATTTATTTAAATAAATTGCCTAAATAGGATTTTTTTCCCCATGCCAACATTTGCCTCAGAAAGGTGCCCTGGGAATGCAGTGTTAACACCAGCTTTGGCCTAGAGTAGAGTCTAAGATTATCAGGCAAGAAATACTGTACTGACCTCCAGTGTCAAAGGTATCTGTGAGCTCTTAGCTGTTCAGTTCTCTTCTGGGAGCACAGTCATGATTTGAGCTTTTATGCTGAAAGTACATGTTCAGCAGATGCCTTAGGGTGGAATTATTTCATAGAATAACAGAAAAAGCTGAGTTTGGAAGGCATCCCTGGAGATTTTCCAGTCACAGCCCACCTGATGAAAGCAGGATCCTGAGCTGGTTGCCCATGACACTGTCCATGTCAGTTGGCTTTTGTGTGTCACCAAGGATGAGAACTGCACAAACTCTCTGGGGAATATATTTTGATGTTTCATCAGTCTCACAGTGAAAAAGCTTTTTCTAATTTTTAAGTGGAATTTCGTCTGTTTCAGTCTGTGCGCACTGCCTCTTATCCTGTCAGTTGATATTCTGAGAAGAGTATAACAGAGGGACAGTTATTAATTTGTAAACTGTAGAACGCTGTATTATTTATAAAACAAACAGGAATTGCTAGGAAAAAAAATTATCATTATTGTTGTTACTCTGTTCTGTAAATCCGGATCAATACTCTCTTAAAAAACCCAAGCCAAACCAAACCAAAAAACCCATCAGACTGGAATTAGTAGAAAGTAGGTAGGAGGAGAAATCTGAACTTGATGCATTACTTGCTGCTCTGTGCCTTTGAAAAGAGAGGTCAAAGTCTTCACTTTCAAAGTACTCTCTGAACAGGTTCAATAGGTCCAGGATACTCAATTGAATTCAATGCCATTCTAAACCAACTAACAAGACTGAAATCAAGTACTGTGTAATTTTCGACTGCAGTGGTGTTCCTCTTTTGTTTCAGAATAATTTAGAAGTGAGATAGTTGCAGCAGCTTTATTAGAGTAGTAGAAATTGTCTATACCATCCTTCTTTGATCAGTAATTTATCTTGCTGCAAGGGTGCTGAGTGCTCATTCTCTCTTGGAAGTACACATGGAAGTGTGTATATCTATGAATATCTAGGGCAAAAGCCTTCAGGTGTGGCTCATGACCCAGGAAGTTATCCCCATCATGATCCAGGATGATATTTAGAGCGAAGTCTGAAAGCAGCCACAGTACATTATTTACACAATATTAATATCTATAAATGAGTGAAGACTGACTGTCCTCTGGTGCCCACTCATAATGCCTGTTTTGCTGTGGAAATCTATTCAGAATCACAGCTATTATTCACAACAATAACCTCTTTCTCCACCATCTATTACAAAAAGCAGCAAACAGATTTTGTTACTGTAATTCACAGGCTCAAGTCATTCTACAAGGCTATATATAGTTCAAAGGATAAATATCCAGCATGATTTCTTTTATTTCTGTGATCATTTTAGCAGTTGCTAGTGTTTTCATCAGAGTAATGCTGAATATTACTTCACATATGTGGATGGCTTTCAGCCATCATAACCCAGGGATCTGTGAATATAAAAGTGCATGAGTGGGTTTGATTGCTGTCTGTAAACTACTTTATTTAACAGATTTTTTTTTATTATTATTTGAATAAGAATTTAAAATAATCTCATTTACACAGTAGGGTGAAGATAGAGATTAGCCAATATTTATTCCAGGTAACTTTCAGAGTTTTGCTAAGGTGGCAGAGGTAATAGCTACTTTTAGTGTCTGAGAGATATTTACCTCTGTCTTCTTCCAGTGGCTGTAGAGAGATGAAGTATTTTCAACTTCCATTTTATGGAAATACTTAAAGTTAGGTGTAAAGAACTGAAACTCTCTAAGAGACCAATATTCTTGGTTATTGCATTAACCAAAATACTCATGTCACTCTATAAAACCTTCTGAATGGAGAGGTGAGGTGCCAGTTAATTAAAAAAAGAAGAAAAATTCCATTGAATGTTAATCCTGTCCTTATCTTAGGTGTAAGGGAAATTAGTGTTGTTCTCTGACAGCAATTTAGAGTGGCAAAGATATGTAAGGCTATTATTAGACAGAAATTTCTGGAAATAATGTAAGTTTTAAAGTTGAGGCACTCTCTTCTACTACAAGTATTGCTTTAGCTTGATTTTTAGGGATATGAGTATTTTTTAATGTTGAATTTACCTCATTCACTACACTGCACAAGTGATGCTTCATTGTTGTATTCATCCTGTTTTCCTGAATGTAATTTTTCTGTCACTGTGCTAGTGCCAGTGATTATAATAGAAGTCCTTTCCATGTATGTCTTTGCCTAACTGATTAATTACTTGTATAATATAAATGAGATCACAAGGAAGTTCTTGATATTTTTTGTGTGTTTATCTTTGCAGGTGTACATGTATTAATATCAGATGTATTCCAACTCATTCACAAACATTCTGAAAAGCTTGTTTCCTGATTGAAATCAGGAGTGGCAGCAAAATAAATTTTGAGCTGTTTTACAAAGCCAACCATCTACAATGATTGAATTAGATCAAATTATCAGAAATGAATTCTATGAATACATCTAGTAAAATATAACTTTGAATATGATGTTTTTGCATGAGAACACATTTTTTTGAGTCTGTGGTATGGAATCACTGAGCAACAGTTTATGATGGCTACGTCCTGTAAGCTATTGCATGCCAATATGGAAGCACTGACTCCAACTAGGATTGCAATTAAATACTAACAGCCTGGAATTTAAATGTTGTTCTTGAGTCTAAATAAATGCTACACTTAATGCTGATGATCCAAGGCCAGGGTGGTAAGGACTGCCTTATCGTAACAAGGTTCATTTCCCTAGGCTGTAATTTCTTTTGTTCATTCTGAGATAACTTCCATCATACTGAAGCTTCTGAACTTTACCAAAGTGAATGGGTTAAGACGATAGACTAACGAACAAGACTATATTGTCCTGTGGTTTTTCTGAGGAGTATCTTTATATGACCTTTTAGTTACGGTTGCCACAACCAGACAGGTTTTTTTTAAGCAGTTTTACAGTATGTTTGAAGTTTATAATAGAAAAAAAATTTGCTTCTTCACACCCTCAGTAGCTTTCATTTATTTCCTAAGCTGCAAAGCTAATTTTCTTTGAGTGGACATTTTCCATTGGTTTCTTTATAAATGGACTTTTTACGATAAAAATGTATGGAGAAACAAAAATAAGAGCTCGTCCTAGCCATGAAAGAATACAAGTTATCTGTAAGAGTGGGAAGCTTGAACATGAAGGTTTTCCAACGGTTTTTAGCATCTTTTGCTAAAAAGCAGATGCTTCAGCTGCTTCAAAAACAGTCATATGGCAGAAACTTGAAAGAACAGAAACTATAAAAGCTACCAGGACTGTATGAAGTATACTTTTAAACATAAGATGAAGAGTTCATTCTTTTCATGCTCTCTCAACTGTTTAAATATGTCCTTGCTGGTCTACTCTACTATATTGGTGCAAAAATGGCAGTAGAAGACCCTTGGAGCATAGTGGTTAGTAAATGACTTTTAATCTGGTGATTTGTCATGTGTCATTCAAGTCTTACCAGTATTTGACTACAGCAGTTGATATAACCAGGGTATAGCTTTAAAATAACGTTATTATAAAATATTCTTTAAAACAATTCCGAATAAAGATGATGTCTATGACAGACATAAACCAAGTGTATCCAAGAGAGATTGCTATCAAGTAGTCAAGGGCTGATTAATGGGATCAGTAGATAAAATAAGCACTTAGATTTAATGCTTCCAGATTTCTTGTAAAAATATAGACATATGAAAAGCAGGCAAAAGAATTCAGAATAAGATTTTAAATAAAATCAAACCAAAGATGTATTACTGCTTATGCTTGTATAAGCATAGATGATGCTGGGAAAACAATTGCTTCATCATCATGGGTTCAGTCAGTCATTGGATATTCTAGACAGTAAATCAGTGGAGTCTGTCATTATTGAGAGCTTAGTATGAAAGAATTTCAGAGGTTAGATGTAAAAACTTGTCATATGAGTTTAAGTGAAAAATAATTATTAACTTTTCAATATTCATCATCCAATATTCATCAAAACCAGAAAGGCTATGTTTAGGTTTTCTAATGTTTATGAATAAGTGACATTTTTTTAGTTATCCTTTGTAAACAGCAGTGTAATAATTGCCAAATGTTGATGATACTTTCTGAACACTGAACTGACCCTGCATGATTGCATATATTTTTCTCTGAAAGAATGATAGACTCATCATCAGCCTTAGAAGAAAGTGTATGCTGAGAATTTGAAGATACGAGCGAGCCGGTGCTACAGCTTCAGATATTCAGAGTAGTTGATTTCAAAGGAGATAGACCAGCTCTGAATATAATAATTCATAGCTCAGAGAACGAGCAAAGCATCTAATCTCTCTCACTGCACTGTCGCTCTGGTGACATAATGCTTTATGCAGTTTATGCAAAGGCATTTAAAAACTTAATTTTCTGTAGAGATTTTTCTAAAATCACATAAATTTCTGTGCTTTGTAATAATCTTAATCTTAACTTGGCTACTCCCAAAGGGGGAAAGCAAACAAAAAGAGCAAATAATATAAGTAGATGAGTGACCTCTTATCTCCAATTTAAAAAAATGGAGACACTACTTCGTAGTTAATACCTCTGTATACATTAGTTTTCATAGAAGCACTGGCATAAAGTTGAAAGGATTGTTTCCCTTCTATTCACAATAATGGTCCAGAAAAGGAGTTATATATATTTATATATA